>OZ012688.1:50874058-50878931 GCA_963942565.1 Maea johnstoni | reverse complement strand
GGTGCCTCGTGTGGTATGCTTCATTAGCTAACAGATAGGGTTATATAAGCTGGTTCAGAATCTTGGACATTGCATTCCAGCGGCAGGTTACCAGTGTGTTACTGGTAGAGATAGCACCTGCGAACACACGACATCTTTACCTTTAACTTTGCACCTCAATTCTTTTTATCATCTTTATTATATTAGTTGACTGTTGGCGAGAGCAGATAGATCTCTGTTTAGAGTCACGGCCGTGCTTGGCCTCTCATAGTGAGGTCCTGACGCTACAGTCATTGGAAGGCGCTATACGTGCAACAACCAGTTTGATATTGTTGCCAGGTGACACTACCGTATCAGCCTTTTTAGCAGTAATAAATACATTCACGGGCTTTCTAGATACAATAAGTATATATTAAAATGCAAGTGAAACATCTTGTACATTTTGCAAGGAAAGACTTTTTTCCAAATTTTCAGGGACAGATAATTTATTTTTCTAATTTTCAGAGACGGATGATTTTTTCTCTAAAATTCCTTAGACATGTTATTATTCAATAATTTCTGAGGCAAAGGTCATGGGATCAGTGAGAGAAAAAGGAGAACAGCATCCTATTCTTGAAGTGTATTACTTTCATGGAAGCTAATATGTATGTGAGCCTTTAAGTTTTCGATGATGGTTATTTCTTATTTTGTCTTCTTTCTTGTCTTTTTGTATGTTATGAAATATCTTTACAATTCCAGCTTTATAATTTCAATATTCATGCTATTTTTCAACGAATGTATATTGTTTACATTTTGTCGTAACATGCAGCTTAGCAGTTTCTTTTAGATATAATCCTTACAGAATTAGCAAAGTCAGTTAAAAACCGACTACCTTAAACAGGGACTTTAGGCATTTTAATGTGGGTTCCTATTTACCCGAGCTGAATATTTTCGGGAATGGGCCTTAAGCTAGGAACCTATAGATCCCTATCTCGCCTGCTGGACGTCAGCCATGTTTCATCACCTTAAGGCCCCTTGTCTAGTTTAGTCGATCAGTGACACCTTTAGCTTATATATCTCCCCAGATATCTCAGCTTGCCAACTGACGCTCAGTAGACAGTTACTTTGGTATATGAGGAAATATTTGATGTACGGAAGAGTAGACTTAATGTCAAATACATTCCTTTGGTAAACACATCTATATTTAGACTACTTGAACTTATTTGTATTTGTCGTTTTTCAAAGGGATCTCCCGTGGCTCTCCTTGGAGTGGCAGATGGATAAGGAGAGCTGCGTTTATAATCCACGATCATTCAGAAGTCATTCATGCGGGTTGTATATAGTGCAGGTGACCTCGCCACGCAGTGAGTCAGCAACTTGCCTCCAGGTATTGTGGCAAAGCAAAGAGGCCCCAGGACCCTGTCCCACATTTTCTTTTTTGTGGGGAGATGGTGGGGGTTGGGCATAGACGAAATATTTCATAACACATAGACGATTTTGGTAAAGGCGGGTTTCCTTGTTGGAAAAAAGATAGTTCGTGAATCCCTCAGTGGGGGGCTGCCTTGATGGCCGAGTGGTTGTGGTGCTGTGCGCGGACGGCTGGTGTCTTCCGTTACCGCCAGGGGTCCACGGCTAGAGGCATGCGAGAACATTTCCTGTGACTTAGGGTTAGTCGGTGGTAATCTGGGTATCATGTTTTGCAAAAGGACAGCCACGATTTAGCCTTAGATTTGTGCAAAGATGGCGATGAACGAAATGCCATAATCATGTATCCACGAACACTCAGTGTGTAGACATATATAGAGATCTTTCAGTGTGCAGACATGTATCAGGATCTTTCCGTGTGTAGACAAAGTGATCTTTCTGTGTGTAGACGAAGATAAGGACCTTTCAGTGAGTAGAAAAGTGATCTTTCTGTGTGTAGAGAAAGATAAGGATCTTTCAGAATGTTGACAAAGTGATCTTTACGTGCGTAGACAAAGATAAGGATCTTTCAGTGAGTAGGCATATTTAGTGGTCTTTCAGTGTGTAGACATATATGAGGATCTTCAGTGTGTGTAGATATAGTGATCTTCAGTGTGTAGACATAGATGAAACTCCTTCAGTGACATAGATAGTGATCTTTCTGTGTGTAGACATAGTGATCTTTCTGTGTGTAGATATAGTGATCTTTCTGTGTGTAGATATAGTGATCTTTCTCTGTGTCGACATAGATACGAATCCTGCTGTTCTAAAAGTAATTAAAAAGCTCCCAATCTGTGTCCACGACAGCGTTGCTAATCCGAATTCCTAATACTAGTATAAAGTCATAGACAGCTAATCCACATTTATACAATTCAAAGGCATGAAACGTTGCATAAGCTATCCTTGTCACATCCCCTTTGGAAATCCAACATAAAAGTTGGGTATCACCAGTCATTCCGTCCATATAGGTGGCGCCAAAGAAGGCGCTGAATTTGCAAATTTTACGTCTCAAATTGAAAGTCCATTTAAAAAATTCCTCGCAATAAGAATTTTTATCAAACATTGAAAGTAAAAATAAACTCAAAACACAGTTTGAGTTTTAAGAAAAAGTTGGGAACCTGGAATCCAAATTTAAGAAGTAGCATTCGTGAAGCACTCAGCTACTGTCAAACCCCAGTAGATCAGCTATCAATGGCTCTTGAGGGTCGTGGCTATGATTCAGGGGTATCGCAAGTATAGCAACAGGTGAAGCGGAAACACGTGTAGAGTGGACCTCTTGCTGAGCAGGGCGATGGAGGGGGGGGGGGGGGGGGGTGATCTACTCACCCTTGTAATTGCTGGGTCGTGCATGCAGTTCAACTATTTGCACCTGGGGTCCAAACATACATGAATATAACCTACATAGATAACGCCAAAACCCATCAGGTAGAAAATCATTACATATTTATTAGGAAATGGTTGTTATACCAGACAGGAATAGCAATTTTAGTGAACTACCCCCAAGATATTGCTCTGTTATGAAGATCATCCTATAGAGAGTGTAAGATTTACAGCGTTCGTAGGTGTTCGTTGTACGGAAGTTAAGGGAGATAGGGCAGAAGATGCTGCCAGGAAAGTAAATGAACCCAATATCTGCAGGTGTGCGTTATCCCACTGTGATTCACATGACCAGGAGGCTGACTGAACTGTCATAATCTGATGCTCCGCCCACTCTACTCATGATCAACTGTCATGATCTAATGCCCCTCCCGCTCTACCTATGATCAACTGTCATGATCTGATGCTCCGCCCACTTTACCCATGTTCAACTGTCATGATCTGATGCCCCACCCACTCTACCTGTGATCAACAAGTCATGATCTGATGCTCCGCCCACTTTACCCATGATCAACTGTCATGATCTGATGCCCCACCCACTCTACCCGTGATCAACTGTCATGATCTGATGCTCCGCCCACTTTACCCATGACCAACTGTCATGATCTGATGCCCCACCCACTCTACCCGTGATCAACTGTCATGATCTGATGCTCCGCCCACTTTACCCATGACCAACTGTCATGATCTGATGCTCCGCCCACTCTACCCATGACCAACTGTCATGATCTGATGCTCCGCTCACTCAACTCATGATCAACTGTCATGATCTGATGCTCCACCCACTTTACCCATGATCAACTGTAATGATATGATGCCCGGCCCACTTTACCCTTGATCAACTGTCAGGGTCTGATGCTCCGCCCACTTAACCCTTGATCAACTGTCATGATCTGATGCCCCGCCCACCTTACCTTCGATCAACTGTAATGATATGATGCTCCGCCCACTCTACCTGTGATCAACTATCATGATCTGATGCTCCGCCCACTTTACCCTCGATCAACTGTCATGATCTGATGCTCCGCCCAATTTACCTTCGATCAACTGTCATGATGTGATGCCCGCCCACTTTACCCATGATCAACTGTCATGATCTGATGCTCCGCCCAATTTACCTTCGATCAACTGTCATGATGTGATGCCCGCCCACTTTACCCATGATCAACTGTAATGATATGATGCCCGGCCCACTTTACCCTTGATCAACTGTCAGGGTCTGATGCTCGGCCTACTTAACCCTTGATCAACTGTCATGATCTGATGCCCCGCCCACCCTACCTTCGATCAATTGTAATGATATGATGCTCCGCCCACTCTACCTGTGATCAACTATCATGATCTGATGCTCCGCCCAATTTACCCTCGATCAACTGTCATGATCTGATGCTCCGCCCACTTTACCCTCGATCAACTGTCATGATCTGATGCCCCGCCCACTTTACCCTTGACCAACTGTAATGATATGATGCTCCGCCCACTCTACCCGTGATCAACTGTTATAATCTGATGCCCCGCCCACTCTACGCTGCCTAGCTCACAAGTGTGAGGTTGCATGTTCGATTCCCTGCTGGATCCCATAAGCGGGTTGGACTGGTCTCTATATGAATGTGTGGGGTTGTGGAAGGCTTTTTTATAATAACTATTTTTCTGAACGACCCCAGGAACGTTTCGTGAGGAGGAATGTACATGTTACCGGTTCCCGGGTTTCTAATGTGACCTAAGCTTTTAAAAGTTGCGTAGAATCCGATTCCTTCTCTTCTTCTATATAATGCTCCGCCCACTACAGCCATGTTAAACTGACACTAGATTGTAATGAACACACGTTATTCGTGACGAAGATAAGCAGCTGTTGCCGAGACAACTTAGCGGACTTAGGTGTCCCAGATCGCAAATCTCTTATCTCTCCAAATGACCATTATTAATCCCACACCCATCAGAAGCATACATAGTAACACGGCACATCATTAGCAGCCTATGTGGCCTGTCACGTCCAATGGACGTGTAGACGTCCTTGCTACAGAGTCTTCTCATGACACATTCAATCAACTAGCCGACTGTGAGATGAAAACTA
>OZ012688.1:50789058-50869058 GCA_963942565.1 Maea johnstoni | reverse complement strand
GACGGGGACGTGTCGCTAAGCGTCACCATGACGCTACTCAGCACTGCAGTATCTCTAGGTAAGTTAATTATGGTGCTGTGTTGCTAAGCGTCACCACAACGCTACTCTGCACTGCAGTCTCTCTAGATGAGTCAGTGATGGGGCTGTGTTGCTAAGCGTCACCATGACGCTACTCAGCACTGCAGCCTCTCTAGGTGAGTTAATGATGGTGCTGTGTTGCTAAGCGTCACCATGACGCTACTCAGCACTGCAGTCTCTCTAGGTGAGTCAGTGACGGTGCTGTGTTGCTAAGCGTCACCATGACGCTACTCAGCACTGCAGTCTCTATAGGTGAGTCAGTGACGGGGCTGTGTTGCTAAGCGTCACCATGACGCTACTCAGCACTGCAGTCTCTCTAGGTGAGTCAGTGACGGTGCTGTGTTGCTAAGCGTCACCATGACGCTACTCAGTACTGCAGTCTCTCTAGGTGAGTCAGTGACGATGCTGTGTTGCTAAGCGTCACCATGACGCTACTCAGCACTGCAGTCTCTCTAGGTGAGTCAGTGACGGGGCTGTGTTGCTAAGCGTCACCATGACGCTACTCAGCACTGCAGTCTCTCTTGGTAAGTCAGTGACGGGGCTGTGTTGCTAAGCGTCACCATGACGCTACTCTGTACAGCAGTCTCTCTAGGTAAGTCAGTGACGGGGCTGTGTTGCTAAGCGTCACCATGACGCTACTCAGCACTGCAGTCTCTCTAGGTGAGTCACGACTCTTGGGTTGCAGTCAACTCAGCGTAGAGCATTGAGACTCTGGTTTGGTATAACTCTGGGGTTGCAGTCAACTCAGGGTAGGACATTCAGACTCAGGTTATATATAACTCTTTGGTTGCAGTCAACTCAGGGTGGAACATGGAGACTCAGGTTTGATGGCATTTGAAAGGAGAATATTTTCACAATACACAGCACAACACAAGGTATAATAGCCGGGTTCTGCCATATCAGTTAAGGATGCCAGCACCAGTTTTATTTTCGATTGTTGGAGACGTCCCATTGTTGCGCATATTACGGGAGTCAAGCATGGATAATATGAACGTCAAGGATGGATGAGACATTCATATCGCCTTGGCGCACTGTTGAGATATGTAGGAATTATTTCTTCCGCCAGCATACAAAGGCAACAAACCTTTCTATAATAAAACATTGACCTACCACCGTATGTGTGTGTGAGAGGGGTGGATAAATTACGCGTTTATGCAGTGTTGGTCGTCATTCAAATTAAGATCTTCCGACACTTTTAGAAATTTGAGTTTGATTTTGCTGAAACTTTGCATTGATAAAGAACATAGAAAATATTGATGAAACTTAGAATGAGTTAAGAACAAAGCACAGTGATCTCAAAAAACAACTTTCATTCATGAGGTCATCCACTTTGTGTTTTTTCAGAGGATTTTGAAAATGTAATGTAATTCATGTCATGAACGTCTCATCCTCCCTAACTGGCATCGTTCTTTGCTACACTCATCATCATTCTGTAACTGCCTAAGATACTGTTCTGCAATGTTGAATCTTTTTTGGTGTTATATAGGAAGTATGGGGCAAAGTCAAGGAATCCTATAAACAACCTTTTAAAACAAAATTTGTATAAGTCAGAATTACCGAGTTTTCAATATTTATCTAGACATTGCTCTTAACAAGAGGACATAACGAAAATGACCGGGCGTTGGGTTAGTTTTCGCACCACAGATGGTTCAAGTTTGTGAAATAGGATATTTGGGCAGATTTTCATAAAAATGGTACAGAAGAGTTACCCAATTGGTAACGTATTTGCTCATTCTTATATAAGATATTGTTTAGCAAGGGAATACCACTTTATAGACATAGATGAGCGATCATGCGTATTTTCTAAAAATGTTTCAAATCATCAAATACCAGTACAATGAATATAAAAATAACTGTATCCAAAACATTCAATGTTAAATCATGTACCTTAGGGTACTATTCAGAATAGGCAGGTATAGTCTTAATTAGATCGAGCAACTCTATCGTTGGGTATGCTGTTGTTTACATTCTGAGATTGATAGGCCATTCCCACGATAGAGAAAGGCCAATGCAAAACTTTTCCACTGCGACTAGTTGAGCAGCACTGTCCATCATTTCCCGTATCGAACCTATCACCTTCTCACACGTGTGCTGCTCGACTAGTCATACCTCGAATTCAATGGCGGAACGGACATGGTGAAAATTATCGCTTCCAGCCAAAAAGCTCTCATTTCTCGCACTCTGGACGGATTTGAGTGCTGTAAAAGCGTCATAACGTAAATTAATAATGTAGGAAACGAATTCAGTTGGTTTGGGTGGCCAGACTGGTCTGGAGATGTCCGCGCCCAGTGTTTTGGGTGCAGTGGAAAAGTTTTGCATTGGCCTTTCTCTATCGTGGGTATGGCCTATCAATCTCAGAATATAAACAACGGCATACCTGATGATAGGGTTGCTTGATCTAAGTCATAATGTTACATATTTGATAGAAGTCTGTTTTTGTACCAATTTCTTTTTTAAAATTGCCGATAGTGTCAGGTAAAATTTAATGATTTCTTTTAGTTATGATGTTTGATACTCAATAGGACCTGTCACCGTAATAGAGTATCATAGGACATAACTGCGTAAATGGTTAACGGTTTAAAGGTTCTGGAAAACTGAGAAAGTAATAGCATTTTTAGAAAGGGCGTATTAGGCAACCAGCATTAGACAATGAACACAAATTTAGATTGACGCCTGCCCCTTTTTTGAACAGCCTAAAGCAAAATCAAGGTTGTCTAAAAATGTTAGTCCTGGAGCACAGTCTATATGTCCTGGAGCACAACAATTTCTGGTTTCTGTGGTTTGATGATAGCTATAAATATTGTAACCTGGTTGCACTCCTCTATTAACCCTTATTGCAATAGTTAAGTCCCAGAACATTCAATTGATATTTTTTAGTTAATTGAGTTCACTGGATTGTAAAGTACAGTTTGTACAAAAATAATTCAAGTAAAGTATATAATAGGTTCTATTGGTTATGTTTTGCAAACATTTGCCAGGTTAAACAGTGTTTTTATTTTCGGCTTGTCGTGTGTTTTGAAGCCCTGTCGCGTGCTGGTGCGACAATGTGAAAGTTGGCCACCCTTGAGAATAAAAACAATTTTAGTTGGCGACATAAACAATTTTAGTTGACGTCTTCAAAGATTGCACACGATTAGCTGACATTGGTAGAGTTTCGTCGTAATTAACCACACTGGCGCCTCCAACAATGGGAATTTACCTATTGTTGCCATGGGACATTGCCAATTTTGTTTACGAAAAAGCAAAAAAACGTACCCTATCACTCGTAGCTCTGTAGCAAGAAAAGTAACTCGGAACACCCCTATAATTTATTGGTCTATTGATTGCAAATTTACAGAGCAAGAACATATCAAAAATTAAAATAATTCTCTGGACTAGATTCTTTTTTACAATTTGTTATGTATGCCATAATGCAATATATTCACGTCCTAGCAAGCGGGAACGACTCCAACAAAGGTATTTCCTCCCAATTGTTGCCAGAACAATAGGGAAACAAAGGCAGCGTTATTGTCTTTTCATGTAATGAAAAGGCAAAAAACGTACCCTTTCACTCATAGCTCTGTAGCAAAAAAAGTAACTCGAAACACCCCCAATTTCTTTTTGCATATAGAAAGCAAATTTAAAGGGCAAGAACATATCAAAAAATAAAAAAATTCTCTAGACTAATTTTTATTTTACGATTCATTATGTGCGATAAATTGCCCTATATTTGAGTCCATTCTTGAGAAAAAAGTGTTCATTTTTAATTCAAACCCTCCAGCTCAATGTTATGCTGTGCAGAAGATATTGTAGGGTTTGAAATACAGTTTGCGCAAGCAGAAAGAGGACCTTCTCCATTAATCACAAGCAAATTTACGTTTACAAAGATTGACAATTAATTTTTCTGCACTCGAACAACCCAGAATGAGCGGAAAATCAAAACATGCGTGACATGACAGCCTTTTTTTCTCTCAAACAGCCACTTTTCAAAAATCATAAATTCGTCTCTAGCAAAATAAATGGGCCAAACAACCAATTTCCTTTTACATGCCGTTTAGTTTTGTCCTGCAAGGTATGACATATCCAAAATTTACAAAATTCTAAGGACGAAAAAAAAACTGGTGCGGGCATCCTTAAGGGATTGAGTTGGAGAATGCGCCATAGAAAAGTGCTGTGATGTCGACAACAATGCATTGCAATGCAATGCAACAATGCAATGCAATTCAATGTAACAATGCAATGCAATGTAACAATGCAAAACAATGCAATGCAACAATGCAATGCAATGTAACAATCCACTGCAACGTTTATAATTCCTTTTTCAAAGTACATAGACACAACCCAACTCAAATCTATAGATGAATTAGGGGTATTTTGTGTCTAATTTAAAGTTTGAAAAGGAGACGTAGTAATTTCAGGTAGAATCTGGGCGAGCGAGCGCACGTGAAATGTCTGTCCTGGTTTTCCAAAATTAGTGCACTAAATGATTTGTAGGAACAAATAGTATCAAGTAACCACTAAAAGATCGTTAAAGTAAATAAGTCAATGAATAAGTATTATAAGGATAATTGACAATACTAAATAAAAGATGTGAGTGAGTTTATTGTTAACAGGTTTACCAGATAAAAAGAGGCCTGTGGTAGGAAAGTCTACACATTTATACCCCCTCTCATTTGTAATTGGTGACCCCAGGAGTCGTTTGATGACCTACCCCCGATGTTTTGATTTAACTCAGAGAACCCCCATTCCCATGCTTTTTTCCTATTTAATTAGAGGCAATCCGCCATGTTTAGTATTCTTCTCAGTGGCAAGGTATCCTGTTTATTTCTGGAATGGACCTTACCTACTCTAGTAGAAGCCCTCTTTTGGCAGAAGGTGAAACTAAAATTATTATGTGCCAGGATAGCAGAACCAGATAGCCAACATAACGGGATAGAGCTAGATGCCCTCTATTGGCAGAGGGTGAAACTAAATTACAACGTGACAGGATAGCAGAAACAAATAGCCAACATGGCAGGACAGAGATAGGCTATCTCGTTTTCTATCCAATTAACAGGATATCAGTATTAACCTCTCTAAAGATTTGACGAAACACAATGTGATACACTGTGATACTTTCTTTGTTCTCTCTTTGGCGTAGGTATGATTCCGTTCTGGCTGTTCACGCTGGGGCAGGTCTTCCTGGAGGGCACAGACATCCAGATCCCCTTCACCAACATCATCATCTCCCTCATCTCCATCCTCGTACCCGTCGCCATAGGCATTCTCATACAGAAAAAGAGGCCCAGAGTCGCCAAGATCATCCTCAAGCTTCTGGCACCGGTCTTCGTCGTCCTCATCCTCTTCTTCTTCACAGTAGGAATATATGCAAACCTCTACATGTTCAAACTGTTCACCCCTAAACTGATGATTGCCGGCTGTCTCTTGCCTTATGCCGGATTTTTTCTCGGTGGAATCACTGCTCTCATCTGCAGACAACCATGGGATAGAATTAAGACCATCGCCATAGAGACGGGCATCCAGAATACGGGTGTTGCCATAGTGCTTATGAAATTCTCCCTACCCCAACCGGATGCTGACATGTCCATCGCGGCGCCCGTGGCCTCTAGTAGTTTCACGCCGTTCCCGCTCTGGATCGCCGTCGCCATTCACTTCATCTACTACCGGAAATGCTGCTGCTGCAAGAAGGCAGCGGAACCGGAACCGGGAGTGGTGAATAATGATGATGATGGTTATGATTCAACAGGCGATGAAGAGAGGAAATTGAATAATAATGCAAATGGAAAAGAACTAGAAATCATTGAAGCGAGAACAAGTATGATTTAAGTTCACTGTTTTGATCGATTCATACTATGCTGCCATTGGGCCCAATTTGTTAGGATGATGATTTCCACAGTTCTTTCATACTGTAGGGGAAGGAGTTATAGTGGAATGCGGTTGCCATAAGTCCAATCTGCTAGGCCGAACCCCTTAACATTTCTTCACACGATGATTGGAGGGGCTCACCCAAGTATGTACACAGGCTAGCACGCCTATTGGTCTTATTGCCCAACTGGCCCGGACAGGGGAGGAAGTACATTGATAATGGCATAGATATACCTCTAATTGAGCCATTTGTGGAGAGTTTCGACATTTGACATTAAGCCTTTGTTATTGTCTGTTACTGAACTTCTAGTAAGAATCCTGAAAAGGCACAGTAGTAAAGAGGACTATGAACATATGCTGCGTCACGTAGTGGGTCAATTTTCTTCTGACATTCCGGCCAAGAACTTGGAAGATTACGGTGTTTATAATGGTATTGATGTATTCTTTTTACATATATACTTCAGAATTATAACCATTATTGTTAACGCTAAATTGTAAATAGTCATAACAGGACATGTTTCCTAGTGGCTTCTTAACTTGAAAAGTGAACTTATGACGACAGACATTGAGCACTTTGTCTTATAATTTGGTCAATGTAGAAGAAACCTCCAATATAAACTATATTTTATAAAAAAAACTTAGACTCAGGAGAGTTAGAATATTATAGCAGTTTTTTGGGGGAGGTTATTAAGATTTCATGTCATTTTGCAAACAACCTCGTGTATTCAATAAATGTTTTTCTTAATCTATATATACATATCTGATCTTAAGTGCTTTAAACAAATTGGCATGATTTGCCCTTCAGAAAAGTGTAAGACCGAGCTGTAGCTTTGAACTTAACAGAAGCCTTTACTAAGGATGAACACGGCTTCTCTTCATCTTGCTAAATTAACACGTGTTTATTGTGATTAGCATCAGGTATAGATTTGAAACGTTTGATTTTTTTCTTTACTTTGAAAACAGCTCTCTAAGCAAACATTCTGAATTGCAAGAAAACGTTTAGAAAGGAAAACG
Organism: Maea johnstoni; assembly: GCA_963942565.1. Classification (NCBI taxonomy): domain Eukaryota; kingdom Metazoa; phylum Annelida; class Polychaeta; order Spionida; family Magelonidae; genus Maea; species Maea johnstoni. The sequence goes on along the minus strand of OZ012688.1, from coordinate 50,862,122 downwards.
CATTGTCATAAATATGAAATGTGATGGAACATACATGATACACTATTTCGATTGACAATGTTTAAACCATTTTTCATCTAAAGAGTATTAAAGACATAAAATGTTGCCACTCAGTATTTGCGCTTTTCGGAAGCGCAAATTATTTGTTTTTTTTACAGTAAGAAATAGTTGGTTGAGACTTGTTCTAAAATTATAATGGCTGATTAACTTGTTTGTTCATCGCAAGTCTGATCTATTCAGTAGGGACCCAGAAACCAGTCCACTGTTTGTGGAGGGTATGACCTCCCCTTTACATATTCATTGTAAGATATGCCAGGGAGGACCAAATGGGTGGTGAGTACCAAGATATCGAGAAAGAGAGCCAAGAGTGAGAGAGTGAAATGCCAGAAGTCAGAGAGAGAACCAACGGATATGTTTGTGGTATCGTCAAAGACACCAAGGACACTTACAGTGTTGCTACAGACATCACGGTGGTGTAAGGGTACCGTCGTGATAATTATGGTGCTGCCACGGCACTGTTACAATCTGAAACCGTGAGCAAGCTGCAATGTTGCTTCGGAAGTTTTAAACGTTCTAAATATCTGTTGCTGATCTGCAGATGATTGCGTTGATCTATGGAATGACCTGTGGACCTCTGCGGATATCTCCACAGTTTCGACATCCGCAGATGACCACAGCTCACTACAGAGGGAATTCCTTGACGGTGAGAACTGGGTTTTAATTACAAAAGCGATCATTTTAAGTAAAGGGTTTAGGCCTATGTTATTCACAGACCTTTCTGATTTGTGATGATGTCACCTGTTAAAACTTATCTGGACTCATTGTTATCTAACTTGCATTTTGTTGGGGTCGTAAGCAGATTACTGTCTTGGTTCTCTTTTTCGAGAGATCGGCAACTTACTGGTTTCCATTTTGTCAAAATAGCACAGTATTTGTTTGGCGAAGTGAAATGCATCAGGGAGCGGTGTAAGCGCAACATATATGTAAATAGTTCTGTGTGATGCTTTATTTTTGATACTTGACGTCTATCTAAGCAAACATTTAAACGGATTTTGAGAATAAACATATATCGTAAGTGGATTGTTATTTGTATTCACTATCACGCAATGTAAGGTCATTAACTGCACAGTATCATTATTATTGCTTTAATATATATACAATTATCATTTATACAACTTATAGCTATGCAGCTAAAATTGTTGCACAAAAAGAAAGTTGGACAGAAATGGCCTCCGTCTCCAATAAGTTAACATTGGTATTGGTAAACTATAATGTTTTGATGTATGTGTGTATTTATTGCATTCTCCAAAATACAAAATACATAGTATGTACATGACAAACATAACATCAGGGACATCTATAATTTCATATATGGATTTGAAGGCGGCTGTTATGATGTTACGTTCCGGATGGCTACCCTTAACACGAGATTAGATCTCCAATTCCCAATATTTAACCCACCAAGTTATGAACAAGTTTAGAAGACCAGCTCCTAATTAAGAAAGTAGCTTGTGATTTGAAATTGTGAATAATTGGCGTTATTTTTTTTTCAAATGGGACCTTCATTGGTGGCAGCCAGTTTAAGGAAAGAATTTTGCCTCTTCTTGTATATTGCATTTCACGAAAACATCGTCGCTTAAAATACATTAAAAGGAAGGGTACCACAACCCTTTCGTTTGTTTCAAAGTTTTCAATGTTCAACAATATTCCCCAAAATTAATGGCCAGGAATTTGAGTTTGAATTTTCGATTATGTTCACTTTTCCTGCCATTTCTGCCATAAGTCGTGACTAGCCAGTTGTAAGTGGTGAGGGAAAGGGATATAATGGATATAAAGTAGGAATGCGGAAAATACTTTCGTATAGGCTAAATAGTCGAACAAAACAGGACAGAGGAGAAACTGGGTAGAAAACATCCCATACGCCGCTGTGACATGAACCAAGTATACCCTTACAGCAGATGAGAGAAATATTGAGGGGTAACGTACAAAGGCGCAATGTTTTTAAGTTTAAAGGTACCTGGCTCAAATGTAAGCTAAACTAGTTAATACTGGATTGAATATCTTTGCACTTTCCACATTTTCCTCAATAGCTGCTGAAGATCCATGTGACAGCTCTGGTTTAAGCTGATTGCATACCCCATGTATTAAGGTGACACCTCTGGTTTACGCTGATTGCATACCCCATGTATTAAGGTGACACCTCTGGTTTACGCTGATTGCATAACCCATGTATTCAGGTGACACCTCTGGTTTACGCTGATTGCATACCCCATGTATCCAGCTGACACCTCTGGTTTACGCTGATTGCATACCCCATGTATTCAGCTGACACCTCTGGTTTACGCTGATTGCATAACCCATGTATTCAGGTGACACCTCCGGTTTACGATGATTGCATAACCCATGTATTCAGGTGACACCTCTGGTTTACGCTGATTGCATACCCCATGTATCCAGCTGACACCTCTGGTTTACGCTGATTGCATACCCCATGTATTCAGGTGACACCTCTGGTTTACGCTGATTGCATAACCCATGTATTCAGGTGACACCTCCGGTTTACGCTGATTGCATAACCCATGTATTCAGGTGACACCTCTGGTTTACGCTGATTGCATACCCCATGTATTCAGGTGACAACTCTGGTTTACGCTGATTGCATACCCCATGTATTCACGTGACAGCTCTGGTTTATGCTGATTGCATACCCCATGTATTCAGGTGACACCTCTGGTTTACGCTGATTGCATACCCCATGTATTCAGTTGACTGCTCTGGTTTACGCTGATTGCATACCCCATGTATTCAGGTGACAGCTCTGGTTTACGCTGATTGCATAACCCATGTATTCAGGTGACAGCTCTGGTTTACGCTGATTGCATACCCCATGTATTCACGTGACAGCTCTGGTTTACGCTGATTGCATAACCCATGTATTCAGGTGACAGCTCTGGTTTACGCTGATTGCATACCCCATGTATTCAGGTGACACCTCTGGTTTACGCTGATTGCATAATCCATGTATTCAGGTGACTGCTCTGGTTTACGCTGATTGCATACCCCATGTATTAAGGTGACATCTCTGGTTTACGCTGATTGCATACCCCATGTATTCAGGTGACACCTCTGGTTTACGCTGATTGCATACCCCATGTATTAAGGTGACACCTCTGGTTTACGCTGATTGCATACCCCATGTATTCAGGTGACACCTCTGGTTTACGCTGATTGCATACCCCATGTATTCAGGTGACACCTCTGGTTTACGCTGATTGCATACCCCATGTATTCAGGTGACACCTCTGGTTTACGCTGATTGCATACCCCATGTATTCAGGTGACACCTCTGGTTTACGCTGATTGCATAACCCATGTATTAAGGTGACACCTCTGGTTTACGCTGATTGCATAACCCATGTATTCAGGTGACACCTCTGGTTTACGCTGATTGCATACCCCATGTATTCAGGTGACACCTCTGGTTTACGCTGATTGCATACCCCATGTATTAAGGTGACACCTCTGGTTTACGCTGATTGCATACCCCATGTATTCAGGTGACACCTCTGGTTTACGCTGATTGCATACTCCATGTATTCAGGTGACACCTCTGGTTTACGCTGATTGCATACTCCATGTATTCAGGTGACACCTCTGGTTTACGCTGATTGCATACCCCATGTATTCACGTGACAGCTCTGGTTTATGCTGATTGCATACCCCATGTATTCAGGTGACACCTCTGGTTTACGCTGATTGCATACCCCATGTATTCAGGTGACAGCTCTGGTTTAAGCTGATTGCATACCCCATGTATTCAGTTGACTGCTCTGGTTTACGCTGATTGCATACCCCATGTATTCAGGTGACAACTCCGGTTTACGCTGATTGCATACCCCATGTATTCACGTGACAGCTCTGGTTTACGCTGATTGCATACCCCATGTATTCAGGTGACACCTCTGGTTTACGCTGATTGCATACCCCATGTATTCAGGTGACACCTCTGGTTTACGCTGATTGCATACCCCATGTATTCAGGTGACAGCTCTGGTTTACGCTGATTGCATACCCCATGTATTCACGTGACACCTCTGGTTTACGCTGATTGCATAACCCATGTATTCAGGTGACACCTCTGGTTTACGCTGATTGCATACCCCATGTATTCAGTTGACAGCTCTGGTTTACGCTGATTGCGTACCCCATGTATTCAGGTGACACCTCTGGTTTACGCTTATTGCATACCCCATGTATTCAGGTGACACCTCTGGTTTACGCTGATTGCATACCCCATGTATTCACGTGACAGCTCCTGTTTACGCTGATTGCATAACCCATGTATTCACGTGACAGCTCTGGTTTACGCTGATTGCATACCCCATGTATTCAGGTGACACCTCTGGTTTACGCTGATTGCATACCCCATGTATTCAGTTGACAGCTCTGGTTTACGCTGATTGCATAACCCATGTATTCAGGTGACACCTCTGGTTTACGCTTATTGCATACCCCATGTATTCAGCTGACACCTCTGGTTTACGCTGATTGCATACCCCATGTATTAAGGTGACAACTCTGGTTTACGCTGATTGCATACCCCATGTATTCAGGTGACACCTCTGGTTTACGCTGATTGCATACCCCATGTTTTCAGGTGACACCTCTGGTTTACGCTGATTGCATACCCCATGTATTCAGGTGACAGCTCTGGTTTACGCTGATTGCATAACCCATGTATTCACGTGACAGCTCTGGTTTACGCTGATTGCATACCCCATGTATTCAGGTGACACCTCTGGTTTACGCTGATTGCATACCCCATGTATTCAGGTGACAGCTCTGGTTTACGCTGATTGCATAACCCATGTATTCACGTGACAGCTCTGGTTTACGCTGATTGCATACCCCATGTATTCAGGTGACACCTCTGGTTTACGCTGATTGCATACCCCATGTATTCAGGTGACAGCTCTGGTTTACGCTGATTGCATACCCCATATATTCAGGTGACACCTCTGGTTTACGCTGATTGCATAACCCATGTATTCAGGTGACAACTCCGGTTTACGCTGATTGCATAACCCATGTATTAAGGTGACATCTCTGGTTTACGCTGCTTGCATACCCCATGTATTCAGGTGACAGCTCTGGTTTACGCTGATTGCATAACCCATGTATTCAGGTGACAACTCCGGTTTACGCTGATTGCATAACCCATGTATTAAGGTGACATCTCTGGTTTACGCTGCTTGCATACCCCATGTATTCAGGTGACACCTCTGGTTTACGCTGATTGCATAACCCATGTATTCCGCTGACAGCTCTGGTTTACAATGATTGCATAACCCATGTATTCAGGTGACTGCTCTGGTTTACGCTGATTGCATACCCCATGTATTAAGGTGACACCTCTGGTTTACGCTGATTGCATACCCCATGTATTCAGGTGACACCTCTGGTTTACGCTGATTGCATAACCCATGTATTAAGGTGACACCTCTGGTTTACGCTGATTGCATACCCCATGTATTAAGGTGACAGCTCTGGTTTACGCTGATTGCATACCCCATGTATTCAGGTGACACCTCTGGTTTACGCTGATTGCATAACCCATGTATTCAGGTGACAACTCCGGTTTACGCTGCTTGCATACCCCATGTATTCAACTGACAGCTCTGGTTTACGCTGATTGCATAACCCATGTATTCAACTGACAGCTCTGGTTTACGCTGATTGCATACCCCATGTATTCAGGTGACACCTCTGGTTTACGCTGATTGCATAACCCATGTATTCAGCTGACAGCTCTGGTTTACGCTGATTGCATACCCCATGTATTCAGGTGACACCTCTGGTTTAAACTGATTGCATAACCCATGTATTCAGGTGACAACTCCGGTTTACGCTGCTTGCATACCCCATGTATTCAGCTGACAGCTCCGGTTTACGCTGCTTGCATACCCCATGTATTCAGCTGACAGCTCTGGTTTACGCTGATTGCATAACCCATGTATTCAGGTGACAGCTCTGGTTTACGCTGATTGCATACCCCATGTATTCACGTGACAACTCCGGTTTACGCTGATTGCATACCCCATGTATTCAGGTGACAACTCCGGTTTACGCTGATTGCATACCCCATGTATTCACGTAACAGCTCTGGTTTACGCTGATTGCATAACCCATGTATTCAGCTGACAGCTCTGGTTTACGCTGATTGCATACCCCATGTATTAAGGTGACACCTCTGGTTTACGCTGATTGCATACCCCATGTATTAAGGTGACACCTCTGGTTTACGCTGATTGCATAACCCATGTATTCAGGTGACACCTCTGGTTTACGCTGATTGCATACCCCATGTATCCAGCTGACACCTCTGGTTTACGCTGATTGCATACCCCATGTATTCAGCTGACACCTCTGGTTTACGCTGATTGCATAACCCATGTATTCAGGTGACACCTCCGGTTTACGATGATTGCATAACCCATGTATTCAGGTGACACCTCTGATTTACGCTGATTGCATACCCCATGTATCCAGCTGACACCTCTGGTTTACGCTGATTGCATACCCCATGTATTCAGGTGACACCTCTGGTTTACGCTGATTGCATAACCCATGTATTCAGGTGACACCTCCGGTTTACGCTGATTGCATAACCCATGTATTCAGGTGACACCTCTGGTTTACGCTGATTGCATACCCCATGTATTCAGCTGACACCTCTGGTTTACGCTGATTGCATACCCCATATATTCAGCTGACAACTCCAGTTTACGCTGATTGCATACCCCATGTATTCAGGTGACAGCTCTGGTTTACGCTGATTGCATACCCCATGTATTCACGTGACAGCTCTGGTTTACGCTGATTGCATAACCCATGTATTCAGGTGACAGCTCTGGTTTACGCTGATTGCATACCCCATGTATTCAGGTGACACCTCTGGTTTACGCTGATTGCATACTCCATGTATTCAGGTGACAGCTCTGGTTTACGCTGATTGCATACCCCATGTATTCACGTGACAGCTCTGGTTTATGCTGATTGCATACCCCATGTATTCAGGTGACACCTCTGGTTTACGCTGATTGCATACCCCATGTATTCAGTTGACTGCTCTGGTTTACGCTGATTGCATACCCCATGTATTCAGGTGACAGCTCTGGTTTACGCTGATTGCATAACCCATGTATTCAGGTGACAGCTCTGGTTTACGCTGATTGCATACCCCATGTATTCACGTGACAGCTCTGGTTTACGCTGATTGCATAACCCATGTATTCAGGTGACAGCTCTGGTTTACGCTGATTGCATACCCCATGTATTCAGGTGACACCTCTGGTTTACGCTGATTGCATAATCCATGTATTCAGGTGACTGCTCTGGTTTACGCTGATTGCATACCCCATGTATTAAGGTGACATCTCTGGTTTACGCTGATTGCATACCCCATGTATTCAGGTGACACCTCTGGTTTACGCTGATTGCATACCCCATGTATTAAGGTGACACCTCTGGTTTACGCTGATTGCATACCCCATGTATTCAGGTGACACCTCTGGTTTACGCTGATTGCATACCCCATGTATTCAGGTGACACCTCTGGTTTACGCTGATTGCATACCCCATGTATTCAGGTGACACCTCTGGTTTACGCTGATTGCATACCCCATGTATTCAGGTGACACCTCTGGTTTACGCTGATTGCATAACCCATGTATTAAGGTGACACCTCTGGTTTACGCTGATTGCATAACCCATGTATTCAGGTGACACCTCTGGTTTACGCTGATTGCATACCCCATGTATTCAGGTGACACCTCTGGTTTACGCTGATTGCATACCCCATGTATTAAGGTGACACCTCTGGTTTACGCTGATTGCATACCCCATGTATTCAGGTGACACCTCTGGTTTACGCTGATTGCATACTCCATGTATTCAGGTGACACCTCTGGTTTACGCTGATTGCATACTCCATGTATTCAGGTGACACCTCTGGTTTACGCTGATTGCATACCCCATGTATTCACGTGACAGCTCTGGTTTATGCTGATTGCATACCCCATGTATTCAGGTGACACCTCTGGTTTACGCTGATTGCATACCCCATGTATTCAGGTGACAGCTCTGGTTTACGCTGATTGCATACCCCATGTATTCAGTTGACTGCTCTGGTTTACGCTGATTGCATACCCCATGTATTCAGGTGACAACTCCGGTTTACGCTGATTGCATACCCCATGTATTCACGTGACAGCTCTGGTTTACGCTGATTGCATACCCCATGTATTCAGGTGACACCTCTGGTTTACGCTGATTGCATACCCCATGTATTCAGGTGACACCTCTGGTTTACGCTGATTGCATACCCCATGTATTCAGGTGACAGCTCTGGTTTACGCTGATTGCATACCCCATGTATTCACGTGACACCTCTGGTTTACGCTGATTGCATAACCCATGTATTCAGGTGACACCTCTGGTTTACGCTGATTGCATACCCCATGTATTCAGTTGACAGCTCTGGTTTACGCTGATTGCGTACCCCATGTATTCAGGTGACACCTCTGGTTTACGCTTATTGCATACCCCATGTATTCAGGTGACACCTCTGGTTTACGCTGATTGCATACCCCATGTATTCACGTGACAGCTCTGGTTTACGCTGATTGCATAACCCATGTATTCACGTGACAGCTCTGGTTTACGCTGATTGCATACCCCATGTATTCAGGTGACACCTCTGGTTTACGCTGATTGCATACCCCATGTATTCAGTTGACAGCTCTGGTTTACGCTGATTGCATAACCCATGTATTCAGGTGACACCTCTGGTTTACGCTTATTGCATACCCCATGTATTCAGCTGACACCTCTGGTTTACGCTGATTGCATACCCCATGTATTAAGGTGACAACTCTGGTTTACGCTGATTGCATACCCCATGTATTCAGGTGACACCTCTGGTTTACGCTGATTGCATACCCCATGTTTTCAGGTGACACCTCTGGTTTACGCTGATTGCATACCCCATGTATTCAGGTGACAGCTCTGGTTTACGCTGATTGCATAACCCATGTATTCACGTGACAGCTCTGGTTTACGCTGATTGCATACCCCATGTATTCAGGTGACACCTCTGGTTTACGCTGATTGCATACCCCATGTATTCAGGTGACAGCTCTGGTTTACGCTGATTGCATACCCCATGTATTCAGGTGACACCTCTGGTTTACGCTGATTGCATAACCCATGTATTAAGGTGACATCTCTGGTTTACGCTGCTTGCATACCCCATGTATTCAGGTGACAGCTCTGGTTTACGCTGATTGCATAACCCATGTATTCAGGTGACAACTCCGGTTTACGCTGATTGCATAACCCATGTATTAAGGTGACATCTCTGGTTTACGCTGCTTGCATACCCCATGTATTCAGGTGACACCTCTGGTTTACGCTGATTGCATAACCCATGTATTCAGCTGACAGCTCTGGTTTACGCTGATTGCATAACCCATGTATTCAGGTGACTGCTCTGGTTTACGCTGATTGCATACCCCATGTATTAAGGTGACACCTCTGGTTTACGCTGATTGCATACCCCATGTATTCAGGTGACACCTCTGGTTTACGCTGATTGCATAACCCATGTATTAAGGTGACACCTCTGGTTTACGCTGATTGCATACCCCATGTATTAAGGTGACACCTCTGGTTTACGCTGATTGCATACCCCATGTATTCAGGTGACACCTCTGGTTTACGCTGATTGCATAACCCATGTATTCAGGTGACAACTCCGGTTTACGCTGCTTGCATACCCCATGTATTCAACTGACAGCTCTGGTTTACGCTGATTGCATAACCCATGTATTCAGCTGACAGCTCTGGTTTACGCTGATTGCATACCCCATGTATTCAGGTGACACCTCTGGTTTAAACTGATTGCATAACCCATGTATTCAGGTGACAACTCCGGTTTACGCTGCTTGCATACCCCATGTATTCAGCTGACAGCTCCGGTTTACGCTGCTTGCATACCCCATGTATTCAGCTGACAGCTCTGGTTTACGCTGATTGCATAACCCATGTATTCAGGTGACAGCTCTGGTTTACGCTGATTGCATACCCCATGTATTCACGTGACAACTCCGGTTTACGCTGATTGCATACCCCATGTATTCAGGTGACAACTCCGGTTTACGCTGATTGCATACCCCATGTATTCACGTGACAGCTCTGGTTTACGCTGATTGCATAACCCATGTATTCAGCTGACAGCTCTGGTTTACGCTGATTGCATACCCCATGTATTCAGGTGACACCTCTGGTTTACGCTGATTGCATACCCCATGTATTCAGGTGACAGCTCTGGTTTACGCTGATTGCATACCCCATGTATTCAGTTGACAGCTCTGGTTTACGCTGATTGCATACCCCATGTATTCAGCTGACAGCTCTGGTTTACGCTGATTGCATAACCCTTGTATTCACGTGACAGCTCTGGTTTACGCTGATTGCATACCCCATGTATCCAGGTGGCTTCAGAAAGGGGCACACTTCAAAGATAATCTATTGATGCACATTCAAGAAACTGTACGAAGAATACCATAGTCTTGCCATGTTTCGTCATGAATGGATTATTCACTTAATCCTTCCAATGCTAAGGCTACTTTCGTCCAAAGCACATGTACAAGGGCGCAAAGATTTTATGAAAACCATCTTAACCCTGACATGTTGGTATTTAATGGCTAGCTCTCACTGAGTAATCTCAGATGAGTAGCAATTTGCCAGGGTTTCAATCATTTTCAGTTTTTTTCTCATCAATTTGTATTGTCACAAATTAGCCACCAGCAGCATAAGGGTTAAACGCATGCGCTCTACTGCTCACTGTCATGTTATATCTAACAGCTGGTGTTAGTTATAAGTTTATAACCAATGAATTTGAAAAGGTACACTATTTCACTTGTAATCCATCCAAGATGAATTGGTGTTCTGACCCACTGCTGCAGGCTGAAACTGATTCAATTGAAAAATAACAGTTTACACCTTTCTTAATAAAACTCGGACATTTAAGAAAAGATATATCAAAGTAGCATTGAGAGGTGGCTAAAAAGGTCTTCTTTCAGAAAATCTATAGTTTACTGGGTGTTACAAACTCCTACTAGTTCTAAATGAATAAAATGCTAGCTAATGTCCTAAGTAGTGGACCCACCATAAGTGAGAGTCCTCTGTGTGCACGGCAAAAGATTACAGATGTCAAACGGTTGACGAATATTTCGGACGTCCGTTTGCTGTCCGATTGCTGTCTGTTTGCTGTCCGATGTATCGGACGACGAATGTTCCTATGCACTATTTGTGCACTGGAACATTTGTGCACAAATCGTCAACCGAACAAACGGTTGACAAATATTTTGACGTCAGTTTGCTGTCCGTTTGTGCACAAACGGTTGACCGATATATCGGAATGAAAAGGAAAATAAAATTCTATGAAAATCAAGAAAATAACACTTTAGGAGAATGCAAACAATTATCACAGGAAAAAAAGTCAAACATTGGTCCGATATGTTGGTCAGCAAACGGTTGTCCGATGTTTTAGTGCACAAACGGTTGCGTGGGCAGATTTATATCCGTTTGCTGTCCGAAAATCGTACGTCCGTTTGCTGTCCAAAACTTTTTGCTGTGTATGATATGTATTTGTAAACTAATGGCGAAGTTATTTTGCCATGCGAGTGTGACCAAACAGATTATACAAGTAAAAGAAGATAAAACAGAAAACAGTTTGAAAGGATATACGGAATGTGACAATCGTGCGTAAGAACCTGCATGCCATTTCGAAATACGATGTTTAAGCTACAAAACACAAGACCTCGTCTCAGATGTCCCAGACGATATCTCAGAAGTCAATGTGACAATTGGTTATAGATTTACGAAGGATGTGTAAGAATTTCTTATTAAATATTTTGATTGCCAATAGAGGGCGTGTTGTGGCAGGACCTGATCATGATGTGGTGTATAACTGGCCAGGGACAAATCTCCATCACCCTGCTTCTATTTGAAATATCTGTCGATAATGAACATTAAATTTGCAAATTCATCCCCCAAATTGATTGTGAAAGTTTGGGGATTAAAAAACATTAAACGCATAGTGTTATCAAACAGAGGTCCGTCCTATCCACAGTTACAGACCAGGGACCATCAACATTTATAAAACCAGGGGAAACATACGTGCAGAGGGAATGGTATCACAATTTTCCAGTTTTTTTAAAAGTTTTGTTTATTTTTGTTAATGTTGTCAGAATGACGAATCATTCTGGGGCATTGGGGGGGGCGAGAGACTCGGCACACTTTGGACGGCTGGTTCGTGTCCGACCTGCCCGTCTTCGGGGGGCCGGCCAATCAAATTGGGTCAGGGAAGCATGCCGGTGCCGAGTACACACGCAGGGGTGTGGCCTGTTCCGACAACAACCAATCACACCAGCCCGGAGCCGCACGCCACGTGTCAGACACAGCGACATGTGGTAGAGGCCCGTGTCGTTAATTAGCCTCTTCACTTTAAATAAATAAGTGTGCGAGCACACTTCAGTTCGACCCTCACATTACCGGGCTTAGGGCCGACTTCTAGGTTTTTCACCTCTTTCGTTTAAAATGGGGCGCAACTACAAATGCAAGACGTGCGGAGAGGTACATGCAGCACCAACGGGGAAACATTGCAATAGGCTCAACCAGGAGCCAGAACCCGTACCGCAACAGCTGCCTGCCGACGATACACAAACGAAACTACTCGCGGCCATGACAGATCTGCAAGCGAAGTTCATGGCCATGGATACCTGCATGCAAACCATGAGAGCGGAAAGGACTGCGGAACAGAATATACAGGGGAGTGAGGTGGAAATCATACCCGCAGCAGAGGAAGGTGCCATCGGCGGTCAAATAGAAGAAATCGAACGAGCATCGCCGGAAACGCTCAGGAGGGATGCAGTCATCATGAGACAGGCTAGCAGACGGCTGGCCCGATTGCGACATGAGGAATGGGAGGATGACGAGGATCTACAAATGGCAGGAACAAGATTAACCGGTAAGAAGTCAGGATCCATTATGACCGCGTCCGATATCGTCATAAAGCGAATAGACTGGCCTCATTTCTATATCAAACGCATTAGTGACACTACGAGGAAAGGGGTAGTATTTAAGGAACTGAAAGTGGAGGAGTTCGTGTTTGGGTTTCTATGCATGTTAGAGGCCCCCCATTCCCAGATGCAGTTTCGCTACATGATTAAAATGTTGTGACACATCATGCAGGACACTATTGATTTCTCCTGGGAGAATGCCAGACGATTCTACGAGCTAGTCGGTTTAGAAGTCGAGCAGGGCGCCATGAAATGGACAGATGAGGAGGTCGTCCGGGAGATGAGGATGACCTATTCTAGAACAGTTTTTCCCTATAAGAGGGACGGTAAGGAGTCGGCACCAGCGGCTCGTACCACTCTACAACAAGCGCCAGCCGGTATGAAATGCTGTGCGCCATTCCAGAAGAAAGAATGTGAGACAGCGAGAGACCACCATCCTTTCACACACGCCTGTGCCTATTGTCATCGAGTGAAGGCAGCTTTGTGCCGTCACGCTGAACAGGATTGCTATCGGAAACTCACAGACCAGACAAAAAACGTCAAACAGGGGGAGTAGGTCCGCTCCCTCAGAAACAACAAAACACGGATGGTAGGCGAAACAGCGATTCTAGGGAAGGTTTAAAGGGACAGGAAGGTCGCACAGGGGACATTACAAGTGCACCGGTGCGACCCAGCACAACAGGCGACATTGTCGCCACTCGTCGCGAGCCAGCGACCTCTCACGTAACAGGGTCGACCAGGACACCTGACACCGAACACAGTGACCTCAACACAATGCTGAGGGACATCTTTAACAATGTATCACACACAGGGAGATACAATTTTGCAGGGGCACGAATCCCAGTGCCCAGCCAGCTCAACATTCCCGAATGGCGCAGGAGACTCGCGGGCTATAGAGACACACCCCTAGCGGATTACTTACAATTCGGGTGGCCCATTAACTTTAATAGGCTTTCCCCTCTGTGCACTAACGACGACAATCATCCATCGGCCCAACGCTACGGGCCAGACATCGAACACTATATTGCGACGGAACTACGACATGGGGCACTCTGCGGCCCTTTTGCGGGCCCCCCTGTCACTAACTTCCACGCCAGCCCCCTGATGACAAAACCAAAGAAGGACGCTGCACATAGGCGCGTTATCATGGATTTATCCTGGCCAAAAGGGGGGGGAGCAGTCAACGACGGCATCAGCGACGTGACGTACATCGACGGCCCAGCGACCGTCACCCTGCCCACGGCAGAATACATGGTACAACGCATCTTAGAGCTGGGCCCCGGGGCCTGGCTTTACAAAACGGACCTGGCCAGGGGGTACAGACAGCTACGAGTGGACCCCCTGGACTGGCCTCTCCTTGGGTTCCGGTATCGGGGGCAATACTTCATGGACATTTGCCCCCCGTTCGGCCTCCGATCCTCTGCGATGTGTATGCAGAGGACCACAGAGGCTATTTGTTATATGCATGGGGGCGCGGGCTACGCTTCCAGGGCATACCTGGACGACTTCGGAGGCGCGGAGCCGACACAGCCAGTGGCCAGGGATGCCCTGAGTGCTCTACAAGACATCATGGCAGCCCTGGGCGTACGAGAAGCCCAACACAAGGTACACCATCCAGCGCAACAGATGGTGTGGCTCGGCATCCACTACGACACCGTAGCCATGCGCATGTCCATACCCACAGCGAAACTGGAGGAAATCATGGATATCTTAAAACAGTGGGAGGGGAGGACCAGGGCCTCCAGGAGAGATGTACAGTCCCTAGTGGGGCTGCTACAGTTTGTGGCCAGCGTCTCGCCACCCGTACGGATCTACACCAACCGCATGCTCCAATGCCTACGAGACATGCCGGAGAGGGGGACAGACGGCCTGTCCCTCGGCTTCCGGCAGGATCTAAGGTTTTTCCTCGATCTCCTGCCACAGTACAGTGGTGTGCGCATTCTTGACAAGCAGAACTTGCCCTACCAGGCGAGCATCGAGCTCGACGCCTGCCTCACTGGGTGTGGGGCCACGATAGGGGAGGAATTTTATTCTGAGGTTTTTCCCCCGCTGGTACTCGAGCAGAACCATTCCATTGCGCATCTGGAGATGCTCAATGTCGTCGTAGCTCTCAAGGTATGGAGGGAACTCTGGGCAGGGAAACGGGTGCGCATTGAGGGAGACAATTCGAACACTTGCCTGGCACTACAAACAGGCAGGTCTAGAGACCCTTTCCTACAGCACTGTGTTAGAGAGGTTTTCCTCATCACGGCGGCTGAAGACATAGAACTATTAGCTTTGCACAAACCAGGGGTACTACTGGTTCGAGCGGACGCGCTCTCCAGGGCACCCACCAGTAGAGTACATAGAAAATGGGTAAACAATGACAGCCTGCTACGACAGGCTCACAGGGTTAGAGTGCCCCCTGAGTTTTTCGAATTGTCACCAGAATTATAATGTACGCTGTTTTCTCTCTCTTACAGATCGGAGGAGACTACAGGAAATGGCAGCCAGGAGGAGGCGGGAGGCATTCCGCCCGGGGACAGTCGCGAACCAACATTCGTTGGCTCTACTTTATATAGCTTTTACCATTTATTTTAGGTTTCTGGACCTACCGGCGGGCGAACGCACTCTCCTTTGTTTTGCAGAATTCCTTTTGCGTTCATTTTCGGCCACGAAATCGGTTACAAACGCGCTTTCGGCAGTGAAGCGTTTACATCTGGATCTAGGGTTTTCCACCCTGGCGTTCGATGCACCGGCGGTGGAGCTTTGGAAGAGAGCACTCCACACCACGGTGCGGTGGGTGCCCAAACAGGCCCCACCTTTACCCCTAGGGGTGCTGCAGAGCTTGCTCTCAGCCTCTTGGGACTACGGGGCCACTGGTCGGATGTTCAGGGCACTTTTCGCGCTCCTGTTCCATTCTATGACAAGGCTCTCCTCTCTTTTGCCTCTCTCCGAGTCCACCTTCGACGACACCCGACATGCATGTCGAGGGGACTTCGCTAGGAGGGAGAGCGGATGGTGGTTCCGGATTAAGTGGGCCAAGGCCCACCAGAGGGCCAAGGCCCACCAGAGGGCCGACCAAGGCTACTGGGTCCCTCTTCTGCCCAGACCCGGTTCGGGGGTTTGCCCAGTGACGGCCCTGCGAGACTGGTTGGGGTGCACACGGGGCCAGGGCCCAGGGGCACCACTCTTCACGGTGCCTACGGGCAGGCCCTTAGCTATCCCCACGGCCAGACTTTGGCTCAGGAGGTTCCTTTCTCACATCGGGAAGGCTCCCGACAGTTTTTCTTTCCACTCGTTCCGCAGAGGCGCCTGCACTACGGCTTTCGCTAATGGTGCACAGACGGGTGACCTCAAGGCCCTGGGGGGCTGGCGAAGCGAGGCAGTGGACCTTTATCGTTCAGACGAGGACGCGCGCTTGCGCGCAGCAAGGACTTTGCTAACTTAACTCTGACACTCAAACAAACCTTACAACTTTTGGAGGTTTCAATGTTTGCCGCGCGAATTACAGGTTAATAACTCACACTCAATTTTCTGTTTTACTTAGAGGTTTTTCTCCTGCATCAGTGCCAGTACAGTGGTAAACTAAGGGTTATTGCTTTTGGCAACATTGTAGCGGGTACTTGCAACATTGTAACAAACAGGTTCTCGCTGCTTACTGTAACAGGGGGCACTATGGTTTTTGGCAACTTACACGCAAAGGTATGTTTATTTGGTACTGACCACGGTTGGCCTAACGTGTCTTGATACTTTGTGACACATGTTTTGCAACATTGTAGCGATGTATTTTATAAATGTCCACGTTGGCCACACTCTCAGTAGACTTTTCATGCTGTAAATACACAACTACTGTTACTTAAGATTGGGGCAGCCAGACTGCCGTTTACTACCGAATTGTTACCATAAAAGAATTTCACACTGTTTTACCAGACCAATGTTTGATTATGTGTTTTAATAAATTTGTTCGCATCGGCCGTGCTTCTCATGTTGTCTCTCTCCCCTCATAATGTTGTCAGAATGACGAATCATTCTGGGGCATTGGGGGGGGCGAGAGACTCGGCACACTTCGGACGGCTGGTTCGTGTCCGACCTGCCCGTCTTCGGGGGGCCGGCCAATCAAATTGGGTCAGGGAAGCATGCCGGTGCCGAGTACACACGCAGGGGTGTGGCCTGTTCCGACAACAACCAATCACACCAGCCCGGAGCCGCACGCCACGTGTCAGACACAGCGACATTTGGTAGAGGCCCGTGTCGTTAATTAGCCTCTTCACTTTAAATAAATAAGTGTGCGAGCACACTTCAGTTCGACCCTCACATTACCGGGCTTAGGGCCGACTTCTAGGTTTTTCACCTCTTTCGTTTCCCACCCGCCCACCCTCTTTCTGCATCAACGGAGATGTTGGGGGGGGGGGGGGGGGGGGGAACGGAGGGGAGGGAGGGAGCCCGCAGCGCGAATTACAGGTTAATAACTCACACTCAATTTTCTGTTTTACTTAGAGGTTTTTCTCCTGCATCAGTGCCAGTACAGTGGTAAACTAAGGGTTATTGCTTTTGGCAACATTGTAGCGGGTACTTGCAACATTGTAACAAACAGGTTCTCGCTGCTTACTGTAACAGGGGGCACTATGGTTTTTGGCAACTTACACGCAAAGGTATGTTTATTTGGTACTGACCACGGTTGGCCTAACGTGTCTTGATACTTTGTGACACATGTTTTGCAACATTGTAGCGATGTATTTTATAAATGTCCACGTTGGCCACACTCTCAGTAGACTTTTCATGCTGTAAATACACAACTACTGTTACTTAAGATTGGGGCAGCCAGACTGCCGTTTACTACCGAATTGTTACCATAAAAGAATTTCACACTGTTTTACCAGACCAATGTTTGATTATGTGTTTTAATAAATTTGTTCGCATCGGCCGTGCTTCTCATGTTGTCTCTCTCCCCTCATAATGATGAGAAAAAGTGCATTTTTCTAGATTGCCCAACTTTGAAACAGAGTCAAAGTTGACGAAATGTGAGATTCCTCCCTTCAAACCTTTCTTAGCTATACCTATACTAAATC
Organism: Maea johnstoni; assembly: GCA_963942565.1. NCBI lineage: Eukaryota > Metazoa > Annelida > Polychaeta > Spionida > Magelonidae > Maea > Maea johnstoni. The sequence goes on along the minus strand of OZ012688.1, from coordinate 50,843,926 downwards.
TCAAGCAAATCTGTTTACATTTGTTACCCAAAATGCCTGTTTTAAGTTTTAGTGAAATTCCCTATGGTGTACACTTAAAGATAAAAAAATTCAAAATGCCCCTATATTCACAAATTAACCCATATGCCACATTTAGGTCTCATCTCTATATCTAGTATACAAAATATGAATGTACACGTTTAAGATTCCAATGGGCAACATTTCACAACATGCAGTTTACTGCGTGTTGTATAGCACGAACTTTGTGGAATATACTCTTCCGTGTAAGCGTTATACCCGATAATTGGGTCGCAAATGCTGTCAGGTAATATATGCAGGTAAGGCATTAGAGCACACTCAACACTAGAATGTCAATATGGACCAGCAAATACGGCTGGGATAATGAAAAGTTACTAAAGGAATGACATTTCATCCATAATCCCATGAACTGTTTATTATTCTATATGTATCTGCTAGTCCGAATGTTTGTATTATACTATATGATATATTGTTGTTATGTCAATCTTGAGCAGTGAGGTTGATCATTACATGTGATGCCATTGGACTTTGGGCAGACTGGGACCACTATGGAAATAAGTTTCTAACTTGTATTGTATATATCCTGTGTCTGGTTAGAATTATATTGCATAGCAGTTAATGACACTCCAACTAGTCACCTTTATATATGATTTTTTGTATGCCAAATGCTATGTAATACACATCGTACTAGACCGAATCAAATCAAATCAAATCAAATACTTTGGGGTTATAACACAAGTTGTAAGTACTCGGGAAACATAAATGATGCGTACAAAAAGTCATTGAACATTTTATGCAAAAAGGTGATTCGATTGAGTGATACTATTGATCAAAAACTCAATTTATTAATAATGATACACCTTTGGCAAACAGTTGATTCATCTGAAAATACACATTCTCCAGTAGTTATGACATAACATAATATAAGCTCCTCCGTCATAGAGATTTGGTTCCAAACCATCCAAAAAGACCTTTACCCGTGTAGGGCCAAATTGCTATTTAGCCAGCAAACCTCTGATGCCAGATTGTAATGGGTAATTGGTCAAACTCATATACAAGGTTGCCTTTTTCTGTTATTACATTTGTTGTTTACTTTTACAATTTTCTGATGTTTTTAAGTTAGATGTTCGCTCCTGTTTTCAGGGTTCTTCTGCTCGTTGCATTTTCATCTGAAACAAACAGGCAAAGGAAACTATGTTTGCATTGTCATTTATCATATAGGAGTTGTGAATCTAACACTATGCACGTACGGTCACATTTGCATCACCGGACATTCCAGGTTCGGAACATGTCATTCAATGAGATATCTGATTGACGTGAAATTATCATTTAGTATTTTGCGAATGAGTCATCCTCTCTAGACATAAAACACAGTTGTTGAAGGAATGTATTGACTGTGGTGCGAGATGACCTGGTTGAAGGAATGTATTGACTGGGGTGCGAGATGACCAGGTTGAAGGAATGTATTGACTGGGGTGCGAGATGACCAGGTTGAAGGAATGTATTGACTGGGGTGCGAGATGACCAGGTTGAAGGAATGTATTGACTGGGGAGCGAGATGACCAGGTTGAAGGAATGTATTGACTGGGGTGCGAGATGACCAGGTTGAAGGAATGTATTGACTGGGGTGCGAGATGACCTGGTTGAAGGAATGTATTGACTGGGGAGCGAGATGACCTGGTTGAAGGAATGTATTGACTGGGGTGCGAGATGACCAGGTTGACGGAATGTATTGACTGGGGAGCGAGATGACCAGGTTGAAGGAATGTATTGACTGGGGTGCGAGATGACCTGTGTGAAGGAATGTATTGACTGGGGTGCGAGATGACCAGGTTGAAGGAATGTATTGACTGGGGTGCGAGATGACCTGGTTGAAGGAATGTATTGACTGGGGTGCGAGATGACCTGGTTGAAGGAATGTATTGACTGGGGTGCGAGATGACCTGGTTGAAGGAATGTATTGACTGGGGAGCGAGATGACCAGGTTGAAGGAATGTATTGACTGGGGTGCGAGATGACCAGGTTGAAGGAATGTATTGACTGGGGTGCGAGATGACCAGGTTGAAGGAATGTATTGACTGGGGTGCGAGATGACCAGGTTGAAGGAATGTATTGACTGGGGTGCGAGATGACCTGTGTGAAGGAATGTATTGACTGGGGTGCGAGATGACCAGGTTGACGGAATGTATTGACTGGGGTGCGAGATGACCAGGTTGAAGGAATGTATTGACTGGGGTGCGAGATGACCAGGTTGACGGAATGTATTGACTGGGGTGCGAGATGACCAGGTTGAAGGAATGTATTGACTGGGGTGCGAGATGACCTGTGTGAAGGAATGTATTGACTGGGGTGCGAGATGACCAGGTTGAAGGAATGTATTGACTGGGGAGCGAGATGACCAGGTTGAAGGAATGTATTGACTGGGGTGCGAGATGACCTGGTTGAAGGAATGTATTGACTGGGGAGCGAGATGACCTGGTTGAAGGAATGTATTGACTGGGGAGCGAGATGACCTGGTTGAAGGAATGTATTGACTGGGGTGCGAGATGACCAGGTTGAAGGAATGTATTGACTGGGGTGCGAGATGACCAGGTGGAAGGAATGTATTGACTGGGGTGCGAGATGACCAGGTTGAAGGAATGTATTGACTGGGGAGCGAGATGACCAGGTTGAAGGAATGTATTGACTGGGGTGCGAGATGACCTGGTTGAAAGAATGTATTGACTGGGGTGCGAGATGACCTGGTTGAAGGAATGTATTGACTGGGGTGCGAGATGACCTGGTTGAAGGAATGTATTGACTGGGGAGCGAGATGACCTGGTTGAAGGAATGTATTGACTGGGGTGCGAGATGACCTGGTTGAAGGAATGTATTGACTGGGGTGCGAGATGACCAGGTTGAAGGAATGTATTGACTGGGGTGCAAGATGACCTGGTTGAAGGAATGTATTGACTGGGGTGCGAGATGACCAGGTTGAAGGAATGTATTGACTGGGGTGCGAGATGACCTGGTTGAAGGAATGTGTTGACTGGGTTGCGAGATGACCTGGTTGAAGGAATGTATTGACTGGGGTGCGAGATGACCTGGTTGAAGGAATGTATTGACTGGGGAGCGAGATGACCTGGTTGAAGGAATGTATTGACTGCGGTGCGAGATGACCTGGCTGAAGGAATGTATTGACTGGGGTGCGAGATGACCAGGTTGAAGGAATGTATTGACTGGGGAGCGAGATGACCTGGTTGAAGGAATGTATTGACTGGGGTGCGAGATGACCAGGTTGAAGGAATGTATTGACTGGGGTGCGAGATGACCTGGTTGAAGGAATGTATTGACTGGGGTGCGAGATGACCAGGTTGAAGGAATGTATTGACTGGGGTGCGAGATGACCTGGTTGAAGGAATGTATTGACTGGGGAGCGAGATGACCAGGTTAACGGAATGTATTGACTGGGGTGCGAGATGACCAGGTTGAAGGAATGTATTGACTGGGGTGCGAGATGACCTGTGTGAAGGAATGTATTGACTGGGGTGCAAGATGACCTGGTTGAAGGAATGTATTGACTGGGGTGCGAGATGACCAGGTTGAAGGAATGTATTGACTGGGGTGCGAGATGACCTGGTTGAAGGAATGTATTGACTGGGGTGCGAGATGACCTGGTTGAAGGAATGTATTGACTGGGGTGCGAGATGACCTGGTTGAAGGAATGTATTGACTGGGGAGCGAGATGACCTGGTTGAAGGAATGTATTGACTGGGGTGCGAGATGACCTGGTTGAAGGAATGTATTGACTGGGGTGCGAGATGACCTGGTTGAAGGAATGTATTGACTGGGGTGCGAGATGACCTGGTTGAAGGAATGTATTGACTGGGGTGCGAGATGACCTGGTTGAAGGAATGTATTGACTGGGGTGCGAGATGACCTGGTTGAAGGAATGTATTGACTGGGGTGCGATATGACCAGGTTGAAGGAATGTATTGACTGGGGTGCGAGATGACCAGGTTGACGGAATGTATTGACTGGGGAGCGAGATGACCAGGTTGAAGGAATGTATTGACTGGGGTGCGAGATGACCTGGTTGAAGGAATGTATTGACTGGGGTGCGAGATGACCTGGTTGAAGGAATGTATTGACTGGGGTGCGAGATGACCAGGTTGACGGAATGTATTGACTGGGGTGCGAGATGACCAGGTTGAAGGAATGTATTGACTGGGGAGCGAGATGACCAGGTTGAAGGAATGTATTGACTGGGGTGCGAGATGACCAGGTTGAAGGAATGTATTGACTGCGGTGCGAGATGACCTGGTTGAAGGAATGTATTGACTGGGGTGCGAGATGACCAGTTTGAAGGAATGTATTGACTGGGGTGCGAGATGACCAGGTTGAAGGAATGTATTGACTAGGGTGCGAGATGACCAGGTTGAAGGAATGTATTGACTGGGGAGCGAGATGACCTGGTTGAAGGAATGTATTGACTGGGGTGCGAGATGACCAGGTTGAAGGAATGTATTGACTGGGGAGCGAGATGACCAGGTTGAAGGAATGTATTGACTGGGGTGCGAGATGACCAGGTTGAAGGAATGTATTGACTGGGGTGCGAGATGACCAGGTTGAAGGAATGTATTGACTGGGGAGCGAGATGACCAGGTTGAAGGAATGTATTGACTGGGGAGCGAGATGACCAGGTTGAAGGAATGTATTGACTGGGGAGCGAGATGACCAGGTTGAAGGAATGTATTGACTGGGGTGCGAGATGACCAGGTTGAAGGAATGTATTGACTGGGGTGCGAGATGACCAGGTTGAAGGAATGTATTGACTGGGGAGCGAGAGGACCAGGTTGAAGGAATGTATTGACTGGGGTGCGAGATGACCAGGTTGAAGGAATGTATTGAATGGGGTGCGAGATGACCTGGTTGAAGGAATGTATTGACTGGGGTGCGAGATGACCTGGTTGAAGGAATGTATTGACTGGGGAGCGAGATGACCTGGTTGAAGGAATGTATTGACTGGGGAGCGAGATGACCAGATTGAAGGAATGTATTGACTGGGGTGCGAGATGACCTGGTTGAAGGAATGTATTGACTGGGGTGCGAGATGACCTGGTTGAAGGAATGTATTGACTGGGGAGCGAGATGACCAGGTTGAAGGAATGTATTGACTGGGGTGCGAGATGACCTGGTTGAAGGAATGTATTGACTGGGGAGCGAGATGACCAGATTGAAGGAATGTATTGACTGGGTTGCGAGATGACCAGGTTGAAGGAATGTATTGACTGGGGTGCGAGATGACCTGGTTGAAGGAATGTATTGACTGGGGTGCGAGATGACCAGGTTGAAGGAATGTATTGACTGGGGAGCGAGATGACCAGATTGAAGGAATGTATTGACTGGGGTGCGAGATGACCTGGTTGAAGGAATGTATTGACTGGGGAGCGAGATGACCAGGTTGACGGAATGTATTGACTGGGGTGCGAGATGACCAGGTTGAAGGAATGTATTGACTGGGGTGCGAGATGACCTGTGTGAAGGAATGTATTGACTGGGGTGCGAGATGACCTGGTTGAAGGAATGTATTGACTGGGGTGCGAGATGACCTGGTTGAAGGAATGTATTGACTGGGGTGCGAGATGACCTGGTTGAAGGAATGTATTGACTGGGGAGCGAGATGACCTGGTTGAAGGAATGTATTGACTGGGGAGCGAGATGACCAGATTGAAGGAATGTATTGACTGGGGTGCGAGATGACCTGGTTGAAGGAATGTATTGACTGGGGTGCGAGATGACCTGGTTGAAGGAATGTATTGACTGGGGAGCGAGATGACCAGGTTGAAGGAATGTATTGACTGGGGTGCGAGATGACCTGGTTGAAGGAATGTATTGACTGGGGAGCGAGATGACCAGATTGAAGGAATGTATTGACTGGGGAGCGAGATGACCAGATTGAAGGAATGTATTGACTGGGGTGCGAGATGACCTGGTTGAAGGAATGTATTGACTGGGGAGCGAGATGACCAGGTTGACGGAATGTATTGACTGGGGTGCGAGATGACCAGGTTGAAGGAATGTATTGACTGGGGTGCGAGATGACCTGTGTGAAGGAATGTATTGACTGGGGTGCGAGATGACCTGGTTGAAGGAATGTATTGACTGGGGTGCGAGATGACCAGGTTGAAGGAATGTATTGACTGGGGTGCGAGATGACCAGGTTGAAGGAATGTATTGACTGCGGTGCGAGATGACCTGGTTGAAGGAATGTATTGACTGGGGTGCGAGATGACCAGTTTGAAGGAATGTATTGACTGGGGTGCGAGATGACCAGGTTGAAGGAATGTATTGACTAGGGTGCGAGATGACCAGGTTGAAGGAATGTATTGACTGGGGAGCGAGATGACCTGGTTGAAGGAATGTATTGACTGGGGAGCGAGATGACCAGGTTGAAGGAATGTATTGACTGGGGAGCGAGATGACCAGGTTGAAGGAATGTATTGACTGGGGTGCGAGATGACCAGGTTGAAGGAATGTATTGACTGGGGTGCGAGATGACCAGGTTGAAGGAATGTATTGACTGGGGAGCGAGATGACCAGGTTGAAGGAATGTATTGACTGGGGAGCGAGATGACCAGGTTGAAGGAATGTATTGACTGGGGAGCGAGATGACCAGGTTGAAGGAATGTATTGACTGGGGTGCGAGATGACCAGGTTGAAGGAATGTATTGACTGGGGTGCGAGATGACCAGGTTGAAGGAATGTATTGACTGGGGAGCGAGATGACCAGGTTGAAGGAATGTATTGACTGGGGTGCGAGATGACCAGGTTGAAGGAATGTATTGACTGGGGTGCGAGATGACCTGGTTGAAGGAATGTATTGACTGGGGTGCGAGATGACCTGGTTGAAGGAATGTATTGACTGGGGAGCGAGATGACCTGGTTGAAGGAATGTATTGACTGGGGAGCGAGATGACCAGATTGAAGGAATGTATTGACTGGGGTGCGAGATGACCTGGTTGAAGGAATGTATTGACTGGGGTGCGAGATGACCTGGTTGAAGGAATGTATTGACTGGGGAGCGAGATGACCAGGTTGAAGGAATGTATTGACTGGGGTGCGAGATGACCTGGTTGAAGGAATGTATTGACTGGGGAGCGAGATGACCAGGTTGAAGGAATGTATTGACTGGGGAGCGAGATGACCAGATTGAAGGAATGTATTGACTGGGGTGCGAGATGACCTGGTTGAAGGAATGTATTGACTGGGGAGCGAGATGACCTGGTTGAAGGAATGTATTGACTGGGGAGCGAGATGACCAGATTGAAGGAATGTATTGACTGGGGTGCGAGATGACCTGGTTGAAGGAATGTATTGACTGGGGTGCGAGATGACCTGGTTGAAGGAATGTATTGACTGGGGTGCGAGATGACCTGGTTGAAGGAATGTATTGACTGGGGAGCGAGATGACCAGATTGAAGGAATGTATTGACTGGGGAGCGAGATGACCAGATTGAAGGAATGTATTGACTGGGGTGCGAGATGACCTGGTTGAAGGAATGTATTGACTGGGGAGCGAGATGACCTGGTTGAAGGAATGTATTGACTGGGGAGCGAGATGACCAGATTGAAGGAATGTATTGACTGGGGTGCGAGATGACCTGGTTGAAGGAATGTATTGACTGGGGTGCGAGATGACCTGGTTGAAGGAATGTATTGACTGGGGAGCGAGATGACCAGGTTGAAGGAATGTATTGACTGGGGTGCGAGATGACCTGGTTGAAGGAATGTATTGACTGGGGAGCGAGATGACCAGATTGAAGGAATGTATTGACTGGGGAGCGAGATGACCAGATTGAAGGAATGTATTGACTGGGGTGCGAGATGACCTGGTTGAAGGAATGTATTGACTGGGGTGCGAGATGACCTGGTTGAAGGAATGTATTGACTGGGGTGCGAGATGACCTGGTTGAAGGAATGTATTGACTGGGGTGCGAGATGACCTGGTTGAAGGAATGTATTGACTGGGGAGCGAGATGACCTGGTTGAAGGAATGTATTGACTGGGGTGCGAGATGACCTGGTTGAAGGAATGTATTGACTGGGGAGCGAGATGACCAGATTGAAGGCATGGATAAGTTTTTATGACATTTTTTTTCATATTTACGTTTTCACAACATAGATTCAAGTGGATGTCTTTTTCTTAGGCGAAATAAATTACCCTACGCAAAGAAGACTTGTAAATCTCGTTCCAAATTTTAGCCAGGGGAGGCACTTTCATACTTCAACTAGTGCTACTGCTGCTGCTACTACTACTACTACTACTACTACTACTACTACTACTACTACTACTACTGTATAGTATAATTCGATATTGTAAGATTACTTCCTGGTTGTTTTTGAGACTAGGGAAACACCTTTCTCCCAAGAAGGACTAGGTCTTACATACACGGAGGGGGAGGGGGGGGGGGGGGGGGTAAAGGACTTTACAATAAGGGAACCACGATGCGCTTATCTGGCTTGTTTCAGAGCGAGGGTATATAGTGAGGATTGTAAGGAGTATAGGAGGAGTGTAAAAGTGGCTCTACGCAATGACTGATGGCTTGTTTCAGAGCGAGGGTATATAGCGAGGATTGTAAGGAGTAAAGGAGGAGTGTACAGGAGTGGCTCTACGCAATGACTGGTGGCTTGTTTCAGAGCGAGGGTATATAGCAAGGATTGTAAGGAGTAAAGGAGGAGTGTACAGGAGTGGCTCTACGCAATGACTGGTGGCTTCTTTCAGAGCGAGGGTATATAGCGAGGATTGTAAGGAGTAAAGGAGGAGTGTACAGGAGTGGCTCTACGCAATGACTGGTGGCTTCTTTCAGAGCGAGGGTATATAGCGAGGATTGTAAGGAGTAAAGGAGGAGTGTACAGGAGTGGCTCTACGCAATGACTGGTGGCTTCTTTCAGAGCAAGGGTATATAGCGAGGATTGTAAGGAGTATAGGAGGAGTGTACAGGAGTGGCTCCTCGCAATGACTGGTGGCTTGTTTCAGAGCAAGGGTATATAGCGAGGATTGTAAGGAGTATAGGAGGAGTGTACAGGAGTGGCTCTACGCAATGACTGGTGGCTTGTTTCAGAGCGAGGGTATATAGCGAGGATTGTAAGGAGTATAGGAGGAGTGTACAGGAGTGGCTCTACACAATGACTGGTGGCTTGTTTCAGAGCGAGGGTATATAGTGAGGATTGTAAGGAGTAAAGGAGGAGTGTACAGGAGTGGCTCCTCGCAATGACTGGTGGCTTGTTTCAGAGCGAGGGTATATAGCAAGGATTGTAAGGAGTATAGGAGGAGTGTACAGGAGTGGCTCTACGCAATGACTGGTGGCTTGTTTCAGAGCGAGGGTATATAGCCAGGATTGTAAGGAGTATAGGAGGAGTGTACAGGAGTGGCTCTACACAATGACTGGTGGCTTGTTTCAGAGCGAGGGTATATAGCAAGGATTGTAAGGAGTATAGGAGGAGTGTACAGGAGTGGCTCTACACAATGACTGGTGGCTTGTTTCAGAGCGAGGGTATATAGCGAGGATTGTAAGGAGTAAAGGAGGAGTGTACAGGAGTGGCTCTACACAATGACTGGTGGCTTGTTTCAGAGCGAGGGTATATAGCGAGGATTGTAAGGAGCAAAGGAGGAGTGTACAGGAGTGGCTCTACGCAATGACTGGTGGCTTGTTTCAGAGCGAGGGTATATAGCCAGGATTGTAAGGAGTAAAGGAGGAGTGTACAGGAGTGGCTCTACGCAGTGACTGATGGCTTGTTTCAGAGCGAGGGTATATAGCCAGGATTGTAAGGAGTAAAGGAGGAGTGTACAGGAGTGGCTCCTCGCAATGACTGGTGGCTTGTTTCAGAGCGAGGGTATATAGCGAGGATTGTAAGGAGTAAAGGAGGAGTGTACAGGAGTGGCTCTACGCAATGACTGGTGGCTTGTTTCAGAGCGAGGGTATATATCGAGGATTGTAAGGAGTAAAGGAGGAGTGTACAGGAGTGGCTCTACGCAATGACTGGTGGCTTGTTTCAGAGCGAGGGTATATAGCGAGGATTGTAAGGATTATAGGAGGAGTGTACAGGAGTGGCTCCACGCAATAACTGGTGGCTTGTTATAGAGCGAGGGTATATAGCGAGGATTGTAAGGAGTATAGAAGGAGTGTACAGGAGTGGCTCTACGCAATGACCGGTGGCTTGTTTCAGAGCGAGGGTATATAGCGAGGATTGTAAGGAGTATAGGAGGAGTGTACAGGAGTGGCTCTACGCAATGACCGGTGGCTTGTTTCAGAGCGAGGGTATATAGCGAGGATTGTAAGGAGTATAGGAGGAGTGTACAGGAGTGGCTATACGCAATGACCGGTGGCTTGTTTCAGAGCGAGGGTATATAGCGAGGATTGTAAGGAGTATAGGAGGAGTGTACAGGAGTGGCTCTACGCAATGACCGGTGGCTTGTTTCAGAGCGAGGGTATATAGCGAGGATTGTAAGGAGTATAGGAGGAGTGTACAGGAGTGGCTCTACGCAATGACTGGTGGCTTGTTTCAGAGCGAGGGTATATAGCGAGGATTGTAAGGAGTATAGGAGGAGTGTACAGGAGTGGCTCTACGCAATGACCGGTGGCTTGTTTCAGAGCGAGGGTATATAGCGAGGATTGTAAGGAGTATAGGAGGAGTGTACAGGAGTGGCTCTACGCAATGACCGGTGGCTTGTTTCAGAGTGAGGGTATATAGCGAGGATTGTAAGGAGTAAAGGAGGAGTGTACAGGAGTGGCTCCTCGCAATGACTGGTGGCTTGTTTCAGAGCGAGGGTATATAGCGAGGATTGTAAGGAGTATAGGAGGAGTGTACAGGAGTGGCTCCTCGCAATGACTGGTTGCTTGTTTCAGAGCGAGGGTATATAGCGAGGATTGTAAGGAGTAAAGGAGGAGTGTACAGGAGTGGCTCCTCGCAATGACTGGTGGCTTGTTTCAGGGCGAGGGTATATAGCGAGGATTGTAAGGAGTAAAGGAGGAGTGTACAGGAGTGGCTCTACGCAATGACCGGTGGCTTGTTTCAGAGCGAGGGTATATAGCGAGGATTGTAAGGAGTATAGGAGGAGTGTACAGGAGTGGCTCCTCGCAATGACTGGTTGCTTGTTTCAGAGCGAGGGTATATAGCGAGGATTGTAAGGAGTAAAGGAGGAGTGTACAGGAGTGGCTCCTCGCAATGACTGGTGGCTTGTTTCAGAGCGAGGGTATATAGCGAGGATTGTAAGGAGTAAAGGAGGAGTGTACAGGAGTGGCTCTACGCAATGACCGTTGGCTTGTTTGAGACTGAGGGTATATAGCGAGGATTGTAAGGAGTATAGGAGGAGTGTACAGGAGTGGCTCTACGCAATGACCGGTGGCTTGTTTCAGAGCGAGGGTATATAGCGAGGATTGTAAGGAGTATAGGAGGAGTGTACAGGAGTGGCTCTACGCAATGACCGGTGGCTTGTTTCAGAGCGAGGGTATATAGCGAGGATTGTAAGGAGTATAGGAGGAGTGTACAGGAGTGGCTCTACGCAATGACCGGTGGCTTGTTTTAGAGCAAGGGTATATAGCGAGGATTGTAAGGAGTATAGGAGGAGTGTACAGGAGTGGCTCTACGCAATGACTGGTGGCTTGTTTCAGAGCGAGGGTATATAGCGAGGATTGTAAGGAGTATAGGAGGAGTGTACAGGAGTGGCTCTACGCAATGACCGGTGGCTTGTTTCAGAGCGAGGGTATATAGCGAGGATTGTAAGGAGTATAGGAGGAGTGTACAGGAGTGGCTCTACGCAATGACCGGTGGCTTGTTTCAGAGCGAGGGTATATAGCGAGGATTGTAAGGAGTAAAGGAGGAGTGTACAGGAGTGGCTCTAGGCAATGACTGGTGGCTTGTTTCAGAGCGAGGGTATATAGCGAGGATTGTAAGGAGTATAGGAGGAGTGTACAGGAGTGGCTCCTCGCAATGACTGGTGGCTTGTTTCAGAGCGAGGGTATATAGCGAGGATTGTAAGGAGTAAAGGAGGAGTGTACAGGAGTGGCTCTACGCAATGACCGGTGGCTTGTTTCAGAGCGAGGGTATATAGCGAGGATTGTAAGGAGTAAAGGAGGAGTGTACAGGAGTGGCTCTACGCAATGACCGTTGGCTTGTTTGAGACTGAGGGTATATAGCGAGGATTGTAAGGAGTATAGGAGGAGTGTACAGGAGTGGCTCTACGCAATGACCGGTGGCTTGTTTCAGAGCGAGGGTATATAGCAAAGATTGTAAGGAGTATAGGAGGAGTGTACAGGAGTGGCTCTACGCAATGACCGGTGGCTTGTTTCAGAGCGAGGGTATATAGCGAGGATTGTAAGGAGTATAGGAGGAGTGTACAGGAGTGGCTCTACGCAATGACCGGTGGCTTGTTTTAGAGCAAGGGTATATAGCGAGGATTGTAAGGAGTATAGGAGGAGTGTACAGGAGTGGCTCTACGCAATGACTGGTGGCTTGTTTCAGAGCGAGGGTATATAGCGAGGATTGTAAGGAGTATAGGAGGAGTGTACAGGAGTGGCTCTACGCAATGACCGGTGGCTTGTTTCAGAGCGAGGGTATATAGCGAGGATTGTAAGGAGTATAGGAGGAGTGTACAGGAGTGGCTCTACGCAATGACCGGTGGCTTGTTTCAGAGCGAGGGTATATAGCGAGGATTGTAAGGAGTAAAGGAGGAGTGTACAGGAGTGGCTCTAGGCAATGACTGGTGGCTTGTTTCAGAGCGAGGGTATATAGCGAGGATTGTAAGGAGTATAGGAGGAGTGTACAGGAGTGGCTCCTCGCAATGACTGGTGGCTTGTTTCAGAGCGAGGGTATATAGCGAGGATTGTAAGGAGTATAGGAGGAGTGTACAGGAGTGGCTCCTCGCAATGACTGGTTGCTTGTTTCAGAGCGAGGGTATATAGCGAGGATTGTAAGGAGTAAAGGAGGAGTGTACAGGAGTGGCTCCTCGCAATGACTGGTGGCTTGTTTCAGAGCGAGGGTATATAGCGAGGATTGTAAGGAGTAAAGGAGGAGTGTACAGGAGTGGCTCTACGCAATGACTGGTGGCTTGTTTCAGAGCGAGGGTATATAGCGAGGATTGTAAGGAGTAAAGGAGGAGTGTACAGGAGTGGCTCCTCGCAATAACTGATGGGTTGTTTCAGAGCGAGGGTATATAGCGAGGATTGTAAGGAGTATAGGAGGAGTGCACAGGAGTGGCTCTACGCAATGACTGGTGGCTTGTTTCAGAGCGAGGGTATACAGCGAGGATTGTAAGGAGTATAGGAGGAGTGTACAGGAGTGGCTCTACGCAATGACTGGTGGCTTGTTTCAGAGCGAGGGTATATAGCGAGGATTGTAAGGAGTAAAGGAGGAGTGTACAGGAGTGGCTCTACGCAATGACTGGTGGCTTGTTTCAGAGCGAGGGTATATAGCAAGGATTGTAAGGAGTATAGGAGGAGTGTACAGGAGTGGCTCTACGCAATGACTGGTGGCTTGTTTCAGAGCGAGGGTATATAGCGAGGATTGTAAGGAGTATAGGAGGAGTGTACAGGAGTGGCTCCTCGCAATGACTGGTGGCTTGTTTCAGAGCGAGGGTATATAGCGAGGATTGTAAGGAGTAAAGGAGGAGTGTACAGGAGTGGCTCTACGCAATGACTGGTGGCTTGTTTCAGAGCGAGGGTATATAGCGAGGATTGTAAGGAGTAAAGGAGGAGTGTACAGGAGTGGCTCTACGCAATGACCGGTGGCTTGTTTCAGAGCGAGGGTATATAGCGAGGATTGTAAGGAGTAAAGGAGTGTACAGGAGTGGCTCTACGCAATGACTGGTGGCTTGTTTCAGAGCGAGGGTATATAGCGAGGATTGTAAGGAGTAAAGGAGGAGTGTACAGGAGTGGCTCTACGCAATGACTGGTGGCTTGTTTCAGGGCGAGGGTATATAGCGAGGATTGTAAGGAGTATAGGAGGAGTGTACAGGAGTGGCTCTACGCAATGACTGGTGGCTTGTTTCAGAGTGAGGGTATATAGCGAGGATTGTAAGGAGTATAGGAGGAGTGTACAGGAGTGGCTCCTCGCAATGACTGGTGGCTTGTTTCAGAGCGAGGGTATATAGCGAGGATTGTAAGCAGTATAGGAGGAGAGTACAGGAGTGGCTCTACGCAATGACTGGTGGCTTGTTTCAGAGCGAGGGTATATAGCGAGGATTGTAAGGAGTATAGGAGGAGTGTACAGGAGTGGCTCTACGCAATGACTGGTGGCTTGTTTCAGAGCGAGGGTATATAGCGAGGATTGTAAGGAGTAAAGGAGGAGTGTACAGGAGTGGCTCTACGCAATGACTGGTGGCTTGTTTCAGAGCGAGGGTATATAGCAAGGATTGTAAGGAGTAAAGGAGGAGTGTACAGGAGTGGCTCTACGCAATGACTGGTGGCTTGTTTCAGAGCGAGGGTATATAGCGAGGATTGTAAGGAGTAAAGGAGGAGTGTACAGGAGTGGCTCTACGCAATGACCGGTGGCTTGTTTCAGAGCGAGGGTATATAGCGAGGATTGTAAGGAGTAAAGGAGGAGTGTACAGGAGTGGCTCTACGCAATGACTGGTGGCTTGTTTCAGAGCGAGGGTATATAGCAAGGATTGTAAGGAGTAAAGGAGGAGTGTACAGGAGTGGCTCTACGCAATGACCGGTGGCTTGTTTCAGAGCGATGGGTATATAGCGAGGATTGTAAGGAGTAAAGGAGGAGTGTACAGGAGTGGCTCTACGCAATGACTGATGGCTTGTTTCAGAGCGAGGGTATATAGCGAGGATTGTAAGGAGTATAGGAGGAGTGTACAGGAGTGGCTCTACGCAATGACTGGTGGCTTGTTTCAGAGCGAGGGTATATAGCGAGGATTGTAAGGAGTAAAGGAGGAGTGTACAGGAGTGGCTCTACGCAATGACTGATGGCTTGTTTCAGAGCGAAGGTATATAGCGAGGATTGTAAGGAGTATAGGAGGAGTGTACAGGAGTGGCTCCTCGCAATGACTGGTGGCTTCGTTAGCAGGTGAGGCACTAACAACATCCGGGTCGTCCTGCTTAATTTATTGGATCCATAAACGGGAGAATATATGGCAGTTGAATGAGAGAGAAAACTACTTCGGTGTTAAAGACTGATTGCACTAGCAAGTCTATCTGGAGAGAGAGTGCAGAGGTAAATCTTATATTATTCTGTGTGTATGTATGTATGTATGTATGTACGTATGTATGTATGTATGTATGTATTATGTATGAGTGAATGTATGTATGTATGTATGTATGTATGTACGTATATATGTGTGTATGCAGATAGATAGATAGACAGATAATCTTTAATTTTAGACGGTAATAATTTTACATAGTAAACACGAGCTGCCAGGGTTCTTGGCAGACTGCAAATTAACAGTTAAAATGTATGTGTTTGTATGTATGTATGTATGTGTGTAAGTATGTATGTAGCTGAGGTAAGTATATATGTGTGTATGTATGTATGTATGTATGTATGTAGTATGTATGTATGTACGTACTGTATATTTTTACTTAGAAAGTTTTCCAGGCAGATATATACTAAGATGCACAGATCGACAGACTTGACCTATTATCGGTGAATTGTTTTTATGTGGACTTTGAGTTTGAGGACTATTGCTCAATGTTCTTATTGAGAGGATTGTCACTATCCCAGCAACACTGTCTAGCTCTCGTCATAAATTACTCTCCTCCAGTTCTGAGGGCCATAACACAGGAATATTGCGTCAGGCTTATGCTCTCAGCTGCCCTTTAAAATCCTCTAGGCCACAACTAAAACCGTAGTTTTATTAGGCGTGACAATTTCTCTTTTTCGTCTCTTTTGAAGTATACTTACATAAATGTACGGAAAGTATGGAAAGCCGTTCATGTAGAAAAGCACTATTTGTCATTAATGATAAATGAATTGTCATTAATGACTTTCTATACGTATGCATGTTTGTAACTTTGTAAGAATGTATGTGATTATGTATATGTTTGTATGTATGTATGTATGTATGTATGTATGTATGTATGTATGTTTACGTAGGTACCACGGATGTACGCACGCTCCCACGTGCGTACATCCGTGCGTATATATGCATGTATGTATGTATGTATGTGTTTATTTGTGTATGGGCAAATCGGATTCATTTATCTCATTCGTGTTCAATTTATTAAACTGCATATACCTGGCATAAGGAACGTAAAATGTATAGGGTGAGATACTTTTTTCAAACATGCTCTAACAGGATTGTCTACCGGTTGAATCAATATATTACGTGTACTTCCTGGTCTGAGTGTAGACTGCGCCCTTAGTTCTTGAAAATCCTTACATCAAGTCCTTCCCGATAAAGTCTTATTTATCACCATCTCTGAGACGTCACGTGACCTGGCCTTGTCGCATTGAACTATTTATCAGGGGACATAGTAGTATTCTAACTAACGTGAATCTGTGTCACTACATGTTTCTGTGATATCGGCTTACAGCATCAGGGTATGTATTTGTATATTCATTGATTATCATTTTATTGATAGGAGAAAATCATACCCCACAAGTGATTTCTTCAAAAATAAAACGTAAGCATAAATTCAGATTAATTAAAACTTTTAATGCAATATCAAAAAGGACTTAAATTGCTGAACAATGATTAATATTCGTGTTCCAACAAGGAAGCGGTTAGGGTTAGGTTTAGTGTTAGATACTTGTCGAGAATGATACCTGTTTAGATGTAATGTCTAATTTCGATGTCGTCCTTTTTCCAGCGGGAACCTTTTGAAGACATATCCTTTTACACATTGAAAGAACCAACAGCAACCTGGGAGCCTGACTAAGATGGCTAACGTGAGCAGTTTCTCTGGCGATCTCCTCCGGCCACTGACCACTCGCTGGTTCTGCCAGGACAGATGCTATGCCGACGTATCCCCCTACCGGGTATGTCCCTACGGCATGGCCAGCGAGATACGGCAGTTTGGTGCATGCAGTGAGAATAGCTTTGCTCTGGGTAAGTTGGCTGGAATTGCCATTCAGTAATCATGAGGTGGGGGGGGGGGGTGTTGTGATTCAAATTCAATCTATAATAGTTCACTCCTTCCTTAATGCAGCAGTTGGGGTTGTTCTGACAAGATGTGCTCTTGGAAAGTTTACTACCAAAGTTCTATTCATTTTTCGTGCTGGGGGGTGGGGGGGGGGGGGGGGCTGACTTGTCACATATTTGCTCTTCTTAAGTTTACTGCAGGGTAGCACATGTTTGAAAAATTAAATATAAAATACGATATCTGTGATAATAAACTCGGAAAATAAAGCCATTTTATAATTTTCTCTTCCAAATTGATAATGGCAGTTCGATAATGATAATGATAATGGCAGTTAAAATATCACGTGGGTGTAGCTAGAAGGAGGTATAGTAAACCTAAAGATATCATCAGCCCTAACAGAAGAACCGGTTTCAAGCTACAAAAGACCCCTCATATGGTGCTGTATCTGGAATTGGAGATATTTACATTTAAACATTTCAAATTCATTCAACCGGTTAAGTAGATCTACCTCTCCGATGTAATGCACCACCCTCATACAAAAAGATACACGAAATAAGAATTGTTATGGTAATAATTTTCAGGCCAAACGTTTTGATATAAATAAATATTTTTCAGAAACATATGATGAATAATCTTAGCAGTATTGTGTTAATGTATTTCTAGATGTTGTGAAAATAATAATTCAAACATCGTAAGAAATGTTATGGTAATAATTTTCAGGCCAAACGTTATAATATTGATAAACGTTTTCAGTAACTTTTAACAGAGATTGGGTGAAATATTTTGTAGACATAGCACAAATGTTTTGTGTTTGCTGGGGGCCTGGGACCCTCATACAAAAAAAGATACCCCCCTTCACGGATATCCTGGATCCGCCTCTGCAGGTCAGAGAACTGTGGATGTCGTTCAGGCAATTCATCCTTTACTCATCCTTCACTTAAACTTGATATACCACAATTCAATTGCTAGTGGCCTCGCCATAAATAATTTCGCTGGAAGTAGTTTACGTGCTCAACGTCATGCTTTTTTATTCCCATTTTTACACTTATAGATTCGTAAGCTTAACCCCTTATGCAATTCAAGTACTTATCGCCATCTATTGAGAACGGGTGAAATCACAATCTGGTTTCAAGTTTGTGATTTATTGACATACATTGAAATCCGAAATCAGAAAACTGTTTGTATTAACCGAATTTATTTCCGATTTCATAGCCCTTTTGTTTACGTCTCTAATGCCAATGAACAGAACATGTTAAATAGCTCAAGGTGCAACTTGAAAATAGAAAATTTGAGGGCTTTCTATTGTCATTTTCGAATATGTAAATAAAAAATATGCATTTAAATATAACTAAATGATTTTTATTTTCAATCAGAAAATAGAAAAATGAATTGGTAAATGTTGTTACACCGACCGTTTCCACTATGCTGCTTTTGAACATTATAGATGGAAAGGGCGCTATATCAAAAATCAATTATTATTATTATTATTATTATCATCATTATCATTATTATTATTATTATTATTATTATTATTATTATTATTATTATTATTATTATTGTTATTATCATTATTATTATTATTATTATTATTATTATTATTATTATTATTATTATTATTATTATTATTATTATTATTATTCCGCGCAGGACCTTCCTTAGAGCCAATACGCTTAAGTTCTTGGTGGGACAGAGTGTATCACAAGTGTCGTTTTTCTCTCGGAGTACTGGTATGTTAGGTGTTTATTGTCGTTAGAACAGATGAGGGAATCATTATGTTTATCTCTTCACAGATGCCGTCGCTCACAACAGCTCAAGTACATCCAGTACGCTGAGGATTGTGGGGATCGCATTCGGCGCGGCCAGTATTGTGCTTGGGCTGATAGTGATCTGCTGTCGCTACTGCGCCGTGCAGGGCGCTAGGCGGAGAGCGGCGCAGCAGAACGCCATAGCTGCCGCCTCTGCTAACAATGGACTCTATCCCGGAACCCCCAACGTGGGTTATATCGCCAATGAGAGTGGGCAACCAGGAACGACAACCCATACTATCCAGATGCCTTCTATCCACCACCCTCCTGGTGGCGCCCCCTACCCTTTAGGAATGGTACCCCCTCCCCAGGGCGGGGCGGGCCCAACAGCAGCGCCCCTAGCGGCCAATTACGCAACCGACTATGGACAACAGTACACGACCGCGTACACAGTTCCCTTGCCGGATAGCAAGAATGACATGCCGCCCCCTTACGGACAATGTGTGAAGTAGATGAACTCTAAGGTAGCTTATGGGGTTAATTTCTTGGACTAATTTTCCCTGTCCCTCTCTTATTTGACAATACAGCCTTTACATATGGTCTCTCACTCTGCTCAGTGATGGCTTAAACATCTCTGCCTATAAGGAAAAGGGTGTAGGCTCTTAAACATGTAAACATCTCAAAATGACCCTATATTCGCATATTAATGTCATAAGCCACCTTAAGATAAAGGATGCAATCCGGCGTAGCGGGCAGAATATAGGCATCACTGCTTTATACACCACCGCACCCCAGCGGGAGCATGCGCGATGACAGTCCTTCCTTTGAGAATCTTGATCTAATGAATGATATAAGTGTCTGTCTACCCCGGGGGGGCCACTTGGGTATATAGGGGGGTGCATACGTTCGTTATCAAAATTAAAAAATACCCCTAAAGCACTGATTTCTGGTCAAAAAAGCACCCTTATTTTAATAAAACGCTGATTTTTTCCACTAAATAAACACCCCTTCTTTTGTCAAAACGCTGACATTGGATGAACGGGAACACGTCTTTTAACTTAAGATTTTATAATCCTCTGCTTGTTTAGCGGCAGCAAGTGCCGGCAGCAAACTCGAAAGCCCAGTCACTTCGGGAGTCACTCGGCGTCAGAGCCGCGTATATTTCGTGGATTGTAAGGGGATTTTGACCCCCATACTTCGTACCTGAGTACAAAAAAGTACCCTTCTTTTACAAAATCGCGGACATGCGGAGGTCTTAAAAAAAGACCCCTTCTTCCGCGAAATACGTAACGCAGGTGCGACCCCCCTCTGTACCTGAGTGCCCCCGCCGGGCTGTCTACTTGAGTTGGAAGTCTCTGACGATATTCACGTACTACTACAATCTAAGCGAATGATGAAGTAAGGATACATGACATGACGTCACGGACTTTTCCACACGCAGGAGCGCTTCCTGGTTGGTTGTTAACGCATTAATCATCGCCATCGTCTCAGATTCAGACACCTGGCAACACGTCATGAGTCATGTGAAATACAATGAGTACATACGAATAACGACAGTTACCTATAAATGAAGCTGAGATTTTCTAAAAAAGAAACAGCAAATTAATTGTGAGGTTGCATTCTATTCTGTCGTCGTCATGAAATACATAACGACTGATGGTCAAAAAGGACGTCATTCCTTAAAATTGAGATTGCAACGAAACGGTTGGTCTTACTCATAAGAGACTGCCTTCTCATCCCATTGATCTTTCGATGATATTAGGTTTCATTAGTTGACCTACCTACTTACAAACCTGAGGAGCAGAAATTCAAAATAATACTAATCGATGTTGATAATCTCAAACATTGAGCAAGTTTTCTTAAAACCAGCCTCGAGATTAGACGATCTGAACTGATGAAACTGCAGGGACATTGAATGTATTTTATAAACTTTTAAAAAGATTTTTAAAATGTGTTAATGAATTAACACCTCTGTGTGATGTGCACTATTAATTTGCTTTAATGTCTCTCATAACTCTTTTTAGAGTAGTCAGTATATTGAACCTGCATATTGTCTTAACTGCATGTAATACGTTTTTCCATATGCACGTTGTAAATACGCATATGTTTTTTTACCGTAAACATAAAGATTCGGATACCTCAAAGGTACATTTCAAATCATGATGCTGTTGCTTGGTTTAGTTTTATAGTATAGAATGCTAGCTATATAAAAGCTGCTTTTGTCGTTTGTATCATACGGCAATTGTTATTCTTTTCTGCAGACTGTGATTTGCAATCAGCCGTTTGGTAGCCACAGGTAGCAATGACAAGAAACGTGTTTATTTGTTTGAATTCTGTAAACAGTGCTGGTTATTTAATAAGTGTTTCTATGATAACATTGTGATGATAACAACATGGATTGCTGGCCGATCAGAATTGTTCTAACCGCTGGGTCTTTGAAAACTAGTCAAAGCAGCTTATTGTTCAGTATGTATCAAATACCAAGATGTGACCAATAAATGATGGAGTTTGTAGTTTAAATGAACATGCTTATTGTGGATTACCTTCGTACTCTACAGTACAGACATTTAATTCCTGCACTGTCTGCCACTGCCTGGTTGTTTCGATTTTCGTATACTTTTGCATAGCAATGTTTGCATTCGTAAGGTATATTTGAGAATGGACGCTTTTTCCTCAAAAAGGGTGCAACTACAATGTGATTTATTGACTAGATGAAACTGTAAATGAAATCTACGCCAGAGGACTATTTCATTTTTTTATATATGTTTATGGTCTGGAAATAATCTCTCTTTATCTTGAAAAGTAATGGGTTTAAGCTCAGAATGATGGGATAAGAATATTGCTTTTTGCAAGAAAATGGACAACCATGCGTGCCTTTTTTTTTGTCTTAACAAATGAAAAAATCCCTTTGTTGACGACGGCACGTGTGTCTCTAAATGATGCGCCTACTCGCGCCTGTTGCTGTCCATAGGTGCGCAACAATGGGTCGCGTCAACAATCGTGGAGGAAACTGGTTTGTGAAACGTAGACAGCAGGTTGCTAAGAGACGGGTTATTCGCATGATCACGACGTGGCCGCACCTGGCACGGCATCATTACACACACGCCAAAAACTCACAATTTTCACCGAAATCAACTCACAGAATGGGTTGCACGAAGAGTCGACCTCTATTGGCGAGTAAAGTACAACCTGGTAAGAAAGGGGCGTCGTCTGCACGTGGTAGAATTGCCCACAAGTCAAGTCGGCACTTCAGGAAGATGTTTGGCGCGAAAGGTCGCTCCACAATAACTAGCATTCTTCTGGACTGTGGCGACTCTCTCTGCCCGCCGCCTGCTCTGGCGACCAACACTGTCAGCAGTGCGCAGCCGCAACCGCAACCGGAAACCCTGGCCACGACGAGTTGCCCCGCAGTTGTCGAGAGTAGTAGACCATTTTCGCGTTATATAAGTCAGAGTTGCAGAGCAGCAGAAATAGCTAGACTTGGCCAAGGTCAGGAAACAGCGCCACCTATTTATACAGGAGCGCACCAAAGTCACGGCTGCCACGTCGATGATGATGATGATGATGATGATGATGATGAGGTGATATGGGTGTGGCCCCTTACGTCAAGCCCGCAGCCCTTCTCGCCAATACAGGAGAGGGATCTGAAAACCTTCTTGCATTCCTTTCGTGAACGCGCATCATTTGACGCGGCTGCTCTACAAAGAGGAGTTGGCAATAGAAGGGCTCCGGTAAGAAAACCGCGCTGCATACACATTCAAAACATCAAAATAACCTGATATTATACAAGAAATCAAAGATGTTTGATATATGAAAGCGAGCGAGATAACGAAGCATTCCCTTTTTCCTACGTACACAAAAGTGAGAGATCTAAACACGAATTCCAAATACACAACAATAGGGTAGGTTGATAATTTGATAAAACGATTACGTGAATCTTTTCAATCGACGCAGAGAAACAAACACTGCAGCTTAATACAGGGCAAATATGCTCATTGGGTAATTCATTGAAAAAAATAAGGGCAGGAAAAGATAAGTTAATATTTTATTTAGGGCCCTCTGCGTTCTTTGACATTCGTCACAACCGTAATTAACAAACTTGTGGACCATTACAGTCCGCTGCAATTGTGGAAATGATAAGCCAAATGGAAGCCACGCCTATGGCCGAGAGTGAACTACCCACGGATTGCCAACCTAAAACTGAAGCCCGACTTTCACAAGCCACCATGGTAACAAGAAGGCCAGCTTCCCTCGCAGACTTTAAGGTGAGAACTTCAGGTCGCTGCTTGGGTATTTACCTGGCATCCCTGATCAATATCACCTTTCAAAAGTTGTATTATTCCAGCAACTAGCAATACTTTAAGAAACAATTTTTTATACAGGTTCTGCATGCTTGGATATTTTTCAGTTGGGATTTTTTTTATCAAATTCACTTTAAAATGTGCTCAACCTCAGGAAATCAGCTGTTTATTTGGGAAAACTTTTGGACCATTTTTCATTTGAAAGCATTGATCAAAATCATATCTAAACAAGGTTATAATTGCGGCGAGAAGCAATATATTAGGAGTGACATGATTTACTAGTATTACAACATTCTTCCAGGCAATCTTTCAAAGAGACCCCTTTTTAAATCGGCTTTAAATGGGTTTATAATATCGACGGCCGCCTGTATTCAAGTTTATAAATATAATCCTTGATCAAAGAAGGATCAAAAGCGTTTATGATTGTTACAGTACCCTTTGGGTAGGTTTGATGCGTATATTTACAGAATAACTTTTTTATTCCAGGCGTTGGGGAGAAATAACTGAACGGCACGATGCGGGGCCTTTACTTCTGACCAAAAGAACCAATCTGCAAATAGCATTAATCATGAACTGGACCAGTGGATGAAGGCTTGATTCTGATTGGAAATTGGCCTACAAAAGTACTAATCATCATACCTGTGCCTCACTTTTAACACAGGTAGAAAGAGCCCTACTGAAACCACACCTGTGCTACGTTATTGTATAGGGAAGATATATGGAAAACGAAGAATATCAATGTATTTGAAAAGTATTGAAATAATGTACAATATCGAATTAATGATAATAATTACCGGTAAATATAATATGCATGCTTCATATGATAAGCTGTAGTATTGGATAAAATCTTTTATGAAATACTAGTACTCTATGTACATAGTTATGCAGTGTATTGTGCACTGAAGTTTCGCTGCAGAAAATTCCTTCTAAGGGCAGGCAGGCCAGCTCTATCGGTGCTGCTACACAATCAGACCACATCTTCGGTTTAACAGATCCTTAAGGTGCATCAGAACAGAACTGGTTGATCATAGTCTCACAAGACAAACAAACTTTACCACACTTTCTGTTGATGGAATGGCCACAATAGCGATATGTCGTTTAGATTTAGGTAGCAGGTGCATCATCACTTAGAGTCAAAGAATGAGGCTAAGCTTCTGAGGATGATGAGGAAAATGTTTTTATAAGAATAGCAATAAAATACTCATGTGTGATCGATAACCTCTTGTGTTGACTCATTTCCCCCATTGTTGCCCAACTTAGCGGCACAATTCTTTATTGATGATTGGTCAACCCTAAGAATGCAATAATAACGTGTTTTGTTGAACCATTCTTCACTCCCTATTGTGCTCTAACAAGTCTATCTTCATTTAGGAAACATTCCTACTGGAAAGTATGTTTTGATAGTGTCTGTTAGAGCACGTTTAATCAGATAAAAGTCCAAATCATTTTTGAAATGTAAAGGGGTGCATTTTGAGCGGTCTACTGAAGTTGATAGATTTCTACGCGCACATTGCAGACAGTGTTCAGTAAAAAATAATTACAGGTTTTAACTGATAATGCTGAAGTACTCAAAGTCAAAGGCAATAGATGGAAGAGAAGCATTCAATGTGGAGAAAGGGGTGGACGGGGAAAAAGGCTCACAACTCTTTAAATTTAATGCAAGGTAAGGATTGTGTCAGCATAGCTCCAACCACTGTGTAAACCAACACACTTTACTATATGTATTACACAAGATTACACTCTGTTATGAGTTAATGGGGTAAGGTGGCCGGACTCAATGAACTGGTCTTCCCGATATGGAATAGCTTGCCCTCTCTAAACGTAGCTCTGCTGCCACCACGGACGGCTGTGAGGATTAGCCATATCCTTCAAATGATCTAATATAGCTCACACGAGAGATCGAAAAGAATTACAAATTCACCATTTGCCTTCACTCGTGTTTTGATTTATAACGAGGGAGAGATAGGCTTTACTTTACCTCAGAAGATTCACAGAAGGAACCTCATGCCACACTTATTACTGAAACCTTTTTAATTTAATTTTTATAACATGATTGCCCCAGTAACTACATACCCCAAAACTTGTGACAATACGTTCGCCCATGCCCCATTCCCCTATGCCTGTTCAAACCTGCCACTGGCATGCTAATCCTGATCTATAATAAGTTAGAAAAACTGCAGGCATTCGTTAGTCGTACGTGACTACTAGATGAATTAAGCCAAACTTTGGTAAGAAGGTTATGGAATGAATTTAGGTATTTAGTTTTGATAAACAACATATTTTTATTTCTTTGTTTTCAACAGTTAGAAGTCCTTATGTTAAAACAAAGTAAACATTGACATAGATACACTCAAAAGTTAGAGGTTGCCAAAGATATTATATATAAAATATAACCTTATGCACTACAAGTCTTGATACACAGTCTAGAGGAAATCTAGGGAAATTTCTCTCACTTTTTTCACATTGCAAGAAAATAACAATAAAATTCCTTGTTTAAACAATGTAAAGGCCGATGGTACTAACCCACCTCTTTATTTTCAGTTATTACTTATTAGTAAAGCAGGACAGAGTATCAAAGAATTATGCAGGTTCAAAGACATGCTGTGTGTATATCCACCACCGATCTCGCATTATTGAATAGGCACCATTGTCTTTAGGGTAGCAGGAAGTACAAAATTAACCCATTCACATCTCTGAGGCACAAATAGCCTGCACTGAATAGGTATATCTTGACAACCTTTTGAATATCTTATTTTGATTATCGTAACTTTTTCTGTCATATTAAGGCTAATTAGTGACTAACCAGTTGTAAGTGGTGGAGGAAACCGGAGAAACCAGCAAAAACCACTGCCTGACCTTAAGTCACTGGCAACTTTCTCATTTCTTGGGATTCAAACCTGAGAAAAGGTGAGACACAGAAGGCAGGCAGTGGCAGCACCTGAGACCACTCGACCATCAGTGCTGGCCCATTTTGATAACACAACAATATTTTGAGAAATACTTGGTCCTAAGTTGTAGCTGCATTTAAGTTTAACAACCCCTCTTCAGCTATTTCTCAAACATTACTTTAATTAATAAATTATCTTCAAAGTTGTCAGTCCATGGTCAGACCAGATGCAAATGGGTTAATCATTGTATTCTAACGATGGTATAGATTTCAGACGATATGGTATATCAAATAGAAGATGTTAACCCTTCCAATGCTGTGGCTACTTTTGTCTAAAGCACAGGAATGCAAAGATTTTTCAAAAAACATCTAAACCCTGTCATATTGGTATTCATTAGAAAGCTCTCACTGAGCACTCATATGAGTACCTATTTGCTAGGGTTTCAGTCATTTTTCTGCTTTTTGGGATTATTTTGTATTGGCAAATTGTCATATTGGTATTCATTAGAAAGCTCTCACTGAGCACTCATATGAGTACCCATTTGCCAGGGTTTTATTCATTTTTCAGCTTTTTTGCATTATCTTGTATTGGCAAAATTAGCCACTAGCAGCATATTAGGGTTAATAAGAGGTTAAGGTTTAGATCATGGAAATTAGGTTGGACGAGTTTTCAGTTTAAACGTTCTTAGTGCGGGTAGCAATCTGGCAAGTGGTGACATTCTCAGGCCTGCTAGGCATGAACAGGTTAAAACATTTTCATGATCTCTACGTTATCAATCTGAACTTTAGATTCGGTATGGAACCTAGTTATTGAATGGTAGCGAGTCTAACTACATTCTTATTGGCAACATATTTTTCCACATTAAAGAGACAACAAGACTGAAAAGTGCTTCTTAAATTGCGCCAAATATGTGATTGCATACATTCTTCAATTGGTGACAAGCTATTGCTTGTTAGTTTTTCTTTTTCTGCCAATGAAAGTTGGTATTCCTTGATTTCTCAGACGCCTGAAGTCTCCTCATTTGGTGCACACAACGCAGGTGAGTTCTCGCCCATTGACGTATGGTGGGCATGGCAACGATCCACACACGCTTTCAACGTTGTAGAAAAGGGCGCCATTTTGGTTTGGCGCCCCTGCGTTGTCAGCTTCTGGGTGTTCGTCTACACACTCGTAGGTGGTCCTGCCCTTATGGGTGTGGTGGGATGACATCAGGTAGCCCCAGTACTCCATCTCCCAGCCACCCGGGCAAGTCTTCCAGGCAGGTATCATTATACTTGTCGCGCGGGGCACGTAGCAAGCTGCGCATGGCACGTCCATGTCGTGGAGTGCATATGGGAATGGTGAGTTCGACTGATATAGCTCGTATTCTGAGCCATACATGTAACTCTTGGACTGATGACCGTCCGTGAACTTGCCCCACTGAGGGGTCAGTGGAAGACACTGGTAGTTGCCACCCCCGCCTGCATGCGTATGTTCTGAGCCACCAGTTACTCCTACAATACAGGAAAGTGAGAGTGAGAGAAAACCCATGTCTGTCTTGAGCAAATCTTGGCTTAAAACCTTTAGCGTTAGATTTGAGTTGATATTGCTATCACCTTTTCAATCTTTCGTCAGGATCAATAAAAATATATTCCACATATCTTTAAAATAAATCCATAATAATAACGTTTATTCAAGTGCAACCCATGAACTGTATGTGTGAGGGATGGGAGGACGTTAAAAGTGATCGATGTCTTTGAAATTTCAGGGTATTTGATGTGTTCTATGTGGTTGTTTTTAAACTGTGCTTGTAGTAGTTGCCTGCATGAAGTGTTCTGTGTCTTTGAAGTGTTCTAGATGGGAGGTCTTTGATCTACAGGTGCAAGTTGCATTCATGAAGTCTTCTGTGTATTGAAAACATTCTAGTGGGACGCATAGGACTGAACTACATCATTCGTGTGTATGTGATGTTCTCGTGTCTTTGAAGTATTATAGATGGGCGTATTAAAACTGTGATGGCGGTATGCATGAAGGTTTCTGTGTCTTTAAAGCTTTTTAGATTGACTTATGAATTGTGCTTGTTGCCTGAATGAAGTTTTCTGTCTTTGAAATATTGTAGAGATGCTTTGAACTGCACTAATCGCGTGCATGAAGTGCTCTGTACCTTTGAAATGTTCAAGAAGGTCGTTTTTGAAGTGCACCAGTCACGTGCATGAAGTGTTCTGGATCTTTGAAGTGTTGTCGATGAGCATTTTGGAACTGTGCTAGTTACATGTATGAAGTGTTCTGTATCTGTACAGTATTCTAGATAGTTGTTCTGAACTATGGTAGCTGTGTGCATGAAGTGTTCTGTGTCTATGAAGAATTCCGTGTCTTACGAATTTGTGTTTAGCATATACAAAGTTTGGTAAGTCTCCACGTTTACTGAGAATTTGAATATGTTAGAAGCAGGAGTATAGCTCCGTGTGTGAAATGATATAGATGGTTGAAGCATTCTGGTGAGCCTGTTAATATTTAGCTTAGGTGCTGGAGTGAAGTGTTCTAATGTATGTGTCGGACGGAAGTGTTCTATTGTAAGTGTTGGACAGTAGCTGGAGTGAAGTGTTCTATTGTATGTGTTGGACGGAAGCTGGAGTGAAGTGTTCTATTGTATGTGTTGGACGGAAGCTGGAGTAAAGTGCTCTATTATATGTGTTAGACGGAAGATGGAGTAACGTGTTCTATTGTGTGTGTGTGGGACAAGGTGTGAAATGCGACATGTTGTATTTTACCAGCATATATCAATTCCGCGCCGTCACGACATGATTTGCGGCCCCAGCGTATGTAGGTGGCGCCCACTTCTGACAGTACTCTGTACGGCGGTTCTGAAAAAGAGTATTGCACTTCGTATTTGCCCTTTGACCATTGGCCATCTTTTTGTGGCAGACATTATAGCAAAGGTGGCATCTTAAATTGATTTCAAAGTATTAATATGATAGCAGTAAAGAATATGAGTAAAACCAAAAGAATGATTTTGATAGAATTCTCTAACATCTTGATCAAAATGGAAATGATAACTTTTCGGATTTGGAATTTAGTATTTTGTCGCCTTTTCAGCCATATGGCGTCGTGACTAGCCAGTTGTAACTGGTGGAGGAAATCGTAGTACCTTGCGAAAATCACAGCCTAACCCTAAGTCACTTTTAACATTTCTCCCGGCTGGTAAAAATGATAACAAAGACACTCATCTATATACTCTGAATGCTGTTATTATGCGGCTAGTAAGGTATATTGTTTTTGAATTTCATTTTCAATTTGAAAGAATTACATTAGGCTGAAAAGGATGCTGCTTTTACAAAGGTCTCGCGGTTTCGGGCCAGACGATCTTTATGGCCGCCTCGTTTATGCACGTATCTACATTTTGAAATCCTTTGAAACAAATGACAATGAGATAAAATGTTTTCTATATCTCCAAAACTACAAAAGCAGGCAAACTCATGTACACATTGCTTACAAATGTAACAATGATGTTTACCCATAGTGCTATTGATAGGAAGTTCTGTCCATAGTCTGTCTAGAGGTTTTTCGGATGAATCCTCTTTGAGAGCGGGCTGATCCCCTAGCGGGCGGTCGTGGGGTCTGCGGACTCTCTGCGCAGGCGTGAGTCCTGGAGGTCCAGGAGGGCCCGAGGGTCCTCTCAATCCTGGAGGTCCTGGTAGACCACGGGGTCCTGCTGGGCCGGGAGGTCCACTGATTTCAGGGAATCCAGTGGGTCCGCGCTCTCCCTGAAACAAACACAGGACAACGTACATTGCTGGCACTGTCGGTCTCAATATGTACACAGTTTATATATATATATATATATATATATATATATATATATATATATATATATATATATATATATATATATATATGTATATATATATATAATTCCAGATGGTCCGCGCTTCCACTGAAACAAACACAAAGCAACGCACCTAGCTGAGCCTGTCTGTCTTAATACGTACACAGGTTATAGAGCAAGCATACAAACTATCCGCGAAACCACCAACGTTTGAAATGCCAAGAGAAATGTCCATAGCACCTTTGTCCACTTTCGTTTTAAGGAGGTTAGAGGCATGTTACATGCACGATACTAGCCTGTAATCAAACAGGCCTGTTTGTGTATGATATTTAATATATAGAATAATATAACAGGCATACATCATTTAATGAACACATACATTAGTTTTGGTGTTGAATTATGCCCGTACGAAAAAAATTTCATCCCTGAAATTTTCATTTCATGGGCAAAAGTTTCATTTTTATGCATGAAAATTTCATTTTCATCCCTAAAAATTTCATGTTTCATGCATAAAAATTTTAGGGATGAAATGAAAAATTCGCCCATGAAAAATTGCATTTTCTCTTAGCTATTTTAGTTCCAATGTAAATCCTGTTGTATCTATGATCTGGCCCCCGAAAATTTTGGGGGCGAAATTTTCATTCTATGTATACTGCAGTGAGCATAAGTTAAACTGCAGGCCAAAATCTCAGTGGGCCAGATTCTAACCCCACTGAGAACCCATGAAAATATTTGGGGCAATTTTTATCATGAGTTGCACTAAGGCTCTATCAATTCTTGTAGCCCTGCTGTGGAACCAGGAAAAAATTAGGGGCAATTCTTTCATCCTTTCTTCAACAGAAGTCTATACATATATATATATATATATATATATATATATATATATATATATATATATATATATATATATATATATATATATATATATATATATATATATATATGTAACAGCCTGTCCAGTTTAATTGTATATTCAGTGTTAAGGTATGCAGTGCTGCCACCTTTTAGCAGTTTTCAGACCAGGTAGCAGACCTGCTAGACAAGATTTATTTTTGGCACCTTTTGTTTAGCTCATTTTTGGTGACATCACAGCTTTGTGTGCGGGTGTGCCAGAAGCCACATAGAATCAGAGAGAGAAGGTTGCCTTCACCCATAGAGCCCAAAATATCTGGTAATTATGGTTATTTTACTTGAATTTGTATTTTCCGTAGTTACCTATTTTCTCAAGTTTATAGTCTATTTTGGTCAGAAAGTTAGTTTTGTTATTATGACTTATTTCTGTTCCTTATTCTTTGCAGTGTATCATCATTTCATCTATACATCATTCCATGAATAAACCTTATCACATGAGATCGTCTTGAGAGTTATATGCATACACAAATAAGGTTATTTGGCAACCTTCCCACAGATAGCTTCTGCAGAAAGAATAGAAAAAGCCAATGCAGAGAAAGAGCCAAGAAAAGGAGCTAAAGGAAAAAGATTCAGTGACAAAGGGCATGAGTTCTTACAAGATATCAGAATGAAGAACATTCACACCTGCTATAAGAACCTTGAGGTTCAAATGAACATTATAGACACGCTGATGCAGTCAGATGAAAACATTGGTGCTCCTTATAGTGAATGGCTAAAACTTTATGAGAAGTTTCTTGACGCTGATGATGAACATCGCACCCTTCTGTCAGGGGAAGAAATTAAGTGTCATGCAGAGAAAAATGGACACCAGCTTCTTCATACTTAGAAGCTTCAAAGCTACTGCCGAGCAATATCCAACGAAATCATGTCCTAGTGCTCAAAAGGACAATGTCAGTGAAAAGTCAGTGTCAGTAAGAGACAGTACCTCACACACCGGTAGGTCAAGAAACCAGTCAAATGTCTCTGGAAACCCGAGTAAGGTATCCTCACTGGCGAGCAGCATTCTACGGGAGAAACAGAGGAAGGTGGAGCTTGAAGCCAAGCAGACAGCTATGAAGGAAAAGCATAGACTTGAAATGGCAAAGTTAAAACTGAAGATGGAAGAAGAAGAGCTGGACATTAAGACTGAGATCAAAGTGTGTAATGCCAAAGAAGATATCTTAGATAATTTCATGAAAACTAGATCTCAGGTTGGAATCAGTGAAGGTGTTAGTGGTGTTAGAAATGACAATGTTGGTGTTGAAAATAATGCTAATGTCAATGTGTATAACAGCAGTGTTTTGAAAGGTCAAGGTCAAGGTCAGGTAAATGACCAGCCTAAGAATTGTGATGTGGGTATTGATGGTAAATTGCAATGAGTCACTG
Organism: Maea johnstoni; assembly: GCA_963942565.1. Lineage (NCBI taxonomy): Eukaryota > Metazoa > Annelida > Polychaeta > Spionida > Magelonidae > Maea > Maea johnstoni. The sequence continues at coordinate 50,811,824 of OZ012688.1, read as the reverse complement.
ATTCACAGCAGCTTCCGATGGCCCCCCCTCTAGCGCCACGTACGTTTCCTTTACAGGCCCAGTTTCCTATACCAGCAAATCCCCCTGTAACACATGGGCGGCCTATCATTTCGTCACCTGTTGTGCCAAGTCTGCCTTTCATAAATTCAGTTTTGTCAGCCGCCTGTAGGTATTCCTGGATCATCTGTGCCACCTGGTGGTGCGAGCTATACTGGCGTGGAGAACGAGTCGGTAAGCCATGTTGCTCGGCTCCTGAATAAGCCCCCCACGGAGGTGAGGAAATTCAGCGGGGATCCTCTCGACTATAAGCGTTTTCTGAGACAGTTCCATTCCAGGGTAGTGGTCAATACAGACACAGACGAGGAGAGAATGAACTACCTGGAACAGTTCACTACCGGAGAAGCCAATAAAGTAGTCTGTGGTTACGGGTATCTGGACGATGGATATCAAGCAGCCCTGGAGGAGCTAGCTCCCAAGTATGGCAACCCACGAGTCATTGTTAGTTCTTTTATTCAGAAAGCACTGGATTGGCCAGCGTTACGACCAGATGATCCCAAGGGTTTAGACGAATATTCCATCTTCTTAAGCGAGTGCTTACATGCAGTGAGATCGGTTGATTCAGGCGGATACTTAGACAGCTTCCGAAGCCCAAGTTTTGAGCAGTTTGTGACTTTTGTCAGAAATGAGGCCAGGAAAACGAACGACCCTGTTTTCTGCCGAGAAGCGATTTTGAAGTATAACGCAGAAAGAAAAGAGAAGCGTCAACCACAGAGAGTGAAGGGCAGTTTTGCAGTGAAAGCCACCGAAAAGACGAAGAAAGAGGACAAGCGCCCCAATAACAGAGTTTCTGCACAGGAAGAAAGTAAAGAGACAGGTACTACCGATAATCGTAAGAAAGAAGACGGAGGATCTGATCAATCCAGTGTACTAGCTCTAGAGAAGCCATGCATCTATTGCTCTTCGTCAGGACATACATTACTAGGTTGTGATGATTTTGGTGCCCAGGTTATTGATAAGCGTTTGTCTTTTCCCAGGCCCAAAGGTAATTGTTTTGGCTGTTTTGGACGAGGCCACATGCGTGCAGACTGCAACGTAAAGCAAAGATGCGACAAGTGGAAGAGGGGTCATCCTACGGTGCTCCATACTGATTATACCCCACCTACTGATACCCAGGATGAGAATGTGCAGAAGGTCAGTGCAAGTGCGAATCCGAGAGTGATGGCAGTCAAGATACAAAACAAGATTGTACCATGGCCATCATACCGATTCGTATCAAGAGGAAAAATGGTTTGAAGGAAGTTACTACCTATGCCTTCTTAGATACTGGTAGCAATGCATCATTTATTTCAGAAGACCTGATGAGATCCCTGGGCTGCGAGGGTAAGCGAGTCGAGATCACCATTGAGACGATGGGAAATCCTGTTACTACCCATACCTACTCTCTAAAAGGTTTGGAAATCTTAGGAATCGTAGCGTCTGAGGCTATAGACATGCCGCCGGTCTACACCTGGAAAGACATGCCCGTGAGTCATAGACACATTCCATTGCAGAGTGACCTTAACAAGTGGGACCACCTTAAAGATGTCAAAATCCCAGAGATAGACGCAAGCATAGGATTGCTGATAGGTACCACTTTCCAGATGCGAATTCAACACTAGAGATAAGAACCGGTCCTACCGGAAGTCCACATGCAACGCGAACACGCATCGGTTGGATACCATGGAATATCATGCGAGATCAAGACAGCGCCACCTATGGTGTCACATCGCACTACGCTAATGTAGTGGCGAACCAGATCGAATGACTGGAGAAGCTTGTCAGAGATGCTATAGATATGGATTTTCCAGAAAGAGCCATAGACGACAAGCGAGGGCTATCAAGAGAAGATGTCCAGTTTGTGGAAAAGATGAAGTCAGCGACTTTTGTGGGCGGTCACCACATACTTTCGCTTCCATTCAAGGAAGACGCAGTCCAGCTTCCAGATAACAGAGGCCTAGCCGTTAGGCGTCTCAACTCCTTAAGACGTAGATTAATCGCAGATGAAGGAAGACTGGCAGAGTATACAGTGTTCATGGAAAAGGTGGTAACCAATGGCTATGCTGAAGAGGTTCCCACTAGCGTTAACCACCAAAAGACAGGTAAATTTAGAGTGGTCTTTGACGGTTCGTCAACTTTCCATGGGGTGTCCCTGAACAACCAGCTGCTTCATGGACCAAATCTCACAAGCGATCTGTTGACGATTTTGATATCTTTCAGAGAAGAAGATGTGGCTTTGAATTCAGATATCGAGGCTATGTTCTATCAAGTACTCGTACCCAAGGAAGACTATGATTGCATGCGATACTACTGGTGGAAAGATGGCAATCTCAGTGAAGACCCAGTAGTCTTCAGAATGAAGGTGCACATTTTCGGAGCGGTCTCCTCTCCAGCGTGTTCAAATTATGCACTTCGCTCCACAGCGATAGGCAAGAATCAAAAGTACGGAGAAGAAATCACCGAATGTCTCAGCAAGTACTTCTACGTTGACAACTTTCTCTGATCTGTCACGATGGACGCTAGAGCCATCCGCATGGCAAAGCAAGTGACAGACCTTTGCCGCATCGGTGGTTTTCACCTTCATAAGTGGATAAGCAACCGACGTCCAGTCCTAGAGCCAATTCCGAAGCAAGAGCGTGCTAAAGGCATTGAAGCCTTAGACCTGGATACAGACGATTTACCAGTAGAACGCGCATTGGGTGTGATTTGGTCAGTGGAGTCAGACTGCTTCAGTTTCATAATCAAGATGAAAGAAGATCTCGGAAATCACACACGAAGAACGATACAATCCACGGTATGCACCGTTTTTGACCCGTTAGGATTTGCAGCTCAGGTCGTATTATCTGCCAAGATATTGCTCCAAGAAATGTGCAGAGGAAAGCTCGATTGGGACAAAGTCATTCCGGATGATCAGCTGCAGAAGTGGGAGGCATGGTTAAGGGAGTTGCCACTCCTGGATCAGTTCGAGATACCCCGATGCCAGTGACAGCGGCTACTGGACAGTGTCATATCTGCGGCTTGTGAATGCTGATGACAAGATATTATGCGCTTTTCTTGCAAGCAGGGCCAGAGTGGCACCGCTTAAGAATGGAATTGACTGCCTCAACGGTAGCACTGCGCATAAACAAGATGCTAGTATCCAACATTAACTACCCTGTCGTATCCAGTTACTTTTGGACAGACAGTGAATCCGTACTCAAATACATAGCGAATGATACTGCACGGTATCATACCTTTGTAGCGAATCGAGTTTCGGCCATACTAGATGCTTCAAGTGTGGAGCAATGGAGATATGTGAGCACGGCAGACAACCCTGCAGATCACACTTCTCGGGGTATGTCCGCTGAGCAACTTCTATCAGACGAGAAATGGTTGAGAGTTCCAGAATTTTTAGGGAAACCTGAAAATGAATGGCCCTCTCTCAAAACACTTCCAATTCTTACAGACGAGGATCAGGAAGTCAAGAAAGTACTAAGTGCAAATGTCACTCAAACGAAAGACAACCCTTTCGAAAACCTGATACTAAAGACCTATAAGTGGTCTAAACTAGTCAGGGTAGTAGGGTGGGTCCTGCGATTTGTCAAAAATTGCAGAATTAAGACCAGAAGCAGAGCGCCATCTCAAAAACCTGGCATGTGTGTTCTATCGGTAGAACAGGTAGCGAGAGCAGGGTGGGTTTTAGTGAGACAAGCCCAACAAGGATTCTTCGAAGAGATGCAAAACCTTGCTACAGAGAATGGTAAAGTAAAGAAGGCAAGCGTACTTTAGCGATTAGACCCAATCATAGACGACGGTATTCTCAGAGTTGGAGGTCAGCTGGAAGGAGCATGCATCTCATATGATGCAAAACATCCCATTTTGATGCCGAAAAAATCCCCAATATCTAGACTGATTCTGGAAGATACCCACAGAAGGGTGGGGCACCAGTGCAAAAATGCTATTCTAGCCTTCACTAGAGAGAAGTACTGGATCACAGGTGCCAACTCCATCATCAAAGGTTTGGTATCAAAATGCACTGTGTGTAGGCGCTATGTAGGTAAGGTGATGAACCAGAAAATGGCTGACTTGCCCGAAGATCGGTTGAAACCCGATAGAGCACTGTTTTTGATGTCCTGTACTGACTATTTCGGCCAGATCGAAATCAAGCGAGGCAGAGCGGTTGTAAAATGCTATGGCGTGATATTCACATGCCTGACTTCCAGAGCGGTTCACCTGTGAGTAGCGTCTAGATTAGACACCAGCTCCTGCATAAACGCCATTAGGCGCTTTGTTGCCAGGCGTTGATCTGTCAGGAAAATTAGATCTGACAATGGCACCAACTTAGTCGTTGCCCAAAGAGAGCTGAAAGAAGAAATACAGAAATGCTGCACAGATTGCAGATTCCTTGAGTCAGAAGGGGATAGACTGGGAGTTTAACCCCCCTTAAGCCTCCCACTTTGGAGGCGTGTGGGAAAGGATGATATGCTCTATGAGGAAAGTCCTTCATGGTCTGCTCACAGAGCAGGTACACAAGCTTGATGATGAGTCATTGTCGACTCTTCTGTGCGAGGTCGAAGCTATTCTGAATAGCAGACCCTTGACAAGAATGTCAGATGATCCGAATGATCTGGATGCTCTGACCCCAAATCACCTTTTATTAGGTCGCTCAGGTGATCATAACCCTCCCGGCATCTTCCTCCAAGAAGACAACTACACTCACAGAAAATGGCGTCAGGTACAATGCTTGGCTGATGTTTTTTGGTCCAGATGGTCCAAAGAATACCTTCCTTCTCTTCAGGAACGGCAGAGGTGGTTACGGCCAGGTCGTAATGTAGCGGTCAATGATGTTGTCCTGATAGTAGATCAATGTCCCCAAAATTCTTGGTCCCTAGGTAGAGTTGTCTCCATTGTGACAGACAAAAAAGGGTATGCTAGGGAGGCTGCTGTGAAAACTGTGACATCAGAGATTAGAAGGCCTATCCATAAGCTGTGCCTAATATTGGAGGGTGAGGAGTGATTTGTGTATCCCAGATGTGCTCTGGTGATTATATAGTGAAGCAAGGATTGCTGTATATTTACAGGATTGTTAATTGATTCATTGAGTGTATGTATTTTTTCAGAAAAGTATCAAAGGTATGTTTCTTAGCACTCTTATAATAAGTGTGAATTGTAGAGTCAACCTAGAATCGTTAATGTGTTTCCTTAAATGCATGAGATAGTCATTTCAGTACAGGCTGTGTTAAAGGACAATTCCACCATGAATGAAACAGAGGCCCAAATAGTTTCTTATGGTATTCTCTACTTAAATCCAAGTTCCTACCAGTGCCAACCTTCATACAAGAAGTATATTGCTGCTTTTTCAACTCCATAACAGACACAGAATGCATACACTGGGGGCGGCCATTTTGGGCTTTTAATAGCCTCTAACAGGCTGCTTGTGCAACTATTAGTCATTAGCACTAAGGTAGCTGCCATACTGCTTATGACTATTAGTTGCACAAGCAGTTATGGAGGTGATAAAGCAGGAATATACTTCTTGTATGAAGGTTGGCACTGGTAGGAACTTGGATTTAAGTAGAGAATACCATAAGAAACTATTTGGGCCTCTGTTTCATTCATGGTGGAATTGTCCTTTAAAGATTTATAGAAATTGCCTTTAGTTAAAATCCCAATTTAAAGGGGAGTATGTAACAGCCTGTCCAGTTTTATTGTATATTCAGTGTTAAGGTATGCGGTGCTGCCACCTTTTAGCAGTTTTCAGACCAGGTAGCAGACCTGTTATACAAGATCTATTTTTGGCACCTTTTGTTAAGCTCATTTTTGGTGACATCACAGCTTTGTGTGCGGGTGTGCCAGAAGCCACATAAGTTCAGAGAGAGAAGGTTGCCTTCACCCATAGAGCCCAAAATATCTGGTAATTATGGTTATTTTACTTGAATTTGTATTTTCCTTAGTCACCTATTTTCTCAAGTTTATAGTCTATTTTGTTCAGAAAGTTAGTTTTGTTATTATGACTTATTTCTGTTCCTTATACCTTGCAGTGTATCATCATTTCATCTATACATCATTCCATGAATAAACCTTATCACATGAGATCATCTTGAGAGTTGAGATTATCTTGATATATATATATATATATATATATATATATATATATATATATATATATATATATATATATATATATATATATATATATATATATATATATATGTATATATATATATATATATATATATATATATATATATATATATATATACACACACACATATATATATATATATATATATATATATATATATATATATATATATGTATATAAGTTTATATATTTGTATGTATATATATATATATATATATATATATATATATATATATATATATATATGTATATATATATGTATATATATATGTATATATATATATATATATATATATATATATATATATATATATATATATATATATATATATATATATATATATATACTGGCGAACCAATACAATGCGTAAGTTACCTGAAAGGTCTTCTGATGTCAAATGCATTAAATATCACAAAAGTACCCTCGCATCAGGGTGTTTTCGAACAGAGCTGATATCAACAGTGATGGACTATCAGAATTTTCTCCGTTTTGCTCTGATAACTACCTGATAGATCTTTATTACTGGCAACCTGACGTACCACTACTTTTACTACTATTACTACTACTACTACTACTACTACTACTACTACTACTACTACTACTACTACTACTATAATAAAGAATGTGATCTCCATCGAATATCATTCTTTAAAGTGAGATCCGAGGGAAACCTTATTGCTGTATGTGTAGGTGAAGTCGTTGTAGTAGTAGGCGCAGCAGCAGTAATGGTAGAAGCTTTTGATATACATGTAGTACTTGTCGTCGGACAATAATTGCATGTATACGCTCTGTTAGAAACCACTCTGTATGTTACGTTAGTCGCATCCCTTGTATTGGGACACTTAATATATTCCTGGCGGCCCATCGGGTTTATTTCTTAGAAGAAGTTATTCCTGCTTTATTTGTCCATTTATTTTTCTCTGTAATGTAATTGATACGAGAGTCCTAATTGGTCCTTTTTCTCACGTGACCTTTGTGCTGATGCCAGATTTGTGACTCCTGGCATGAGCCCAGCTCTTCACTATAGCGTTTATAGTTATATTTCTCTCGCTACATATCCATTCTTCTTTTCTTCATCTAAAACTGATGTTATTCTCTAATATGTACTACTACTACTACTACTACTACTACTACTACTGCTGCTGCTGCTCCTGATGCTGCTGCTGCTACTACTACTACTACTACTACTCTATGTATGTATGTATGTATGTATGTATGTGTAAGTGCGTCTAGAGCAACGCTATTCACTACTTTGTACTACTACTACTACTACTACTACTACTACTACTACTACTACTACTACTACTACTACTAATCTATGTATGTATGTATGTATGCATGTGTAAGTGTGTCTACGGCAATGTTATTCTCTACTTTGTACTACTACTTCTACTACTACTACTACTACTACTACTACTACTACTACTACTACTACTGCTACTACTACTAGGGTTGTATACGTATATCACCCTTCAACAGCTACTATTAATCTACATCGGATAATATCAAAAAATGAGATCCGAGGGGATTTCATTTTATTATTATTATTATTATTATTATTATTATTAGTAGTAGTAGTAGTAGTAGTAGTAGTAGTAGTAGTAGTAGTAGTAGTAGTAGTAGTAGTAGTAGTAGTAGTAGTAGTAGTGCTTTGGAGATTAGATATTAGACCACCTATTTAGGCCAACCTTACCTACATATCAATAACTTAAGAAGTTTGGCAAACAGATATATCATGGTACTGATAAATAGGTTTATGGGTTTTAGACCGTCTGTAATTTAAGAAAAAGACAGGGCGGCGTATGTTAAGTATGATATCACTGATATATCTAAATCTTATCATTTCTACTCGAAACTATTTTCAAAGTTAAAGTATGGCGTAACGTATGTCATTTGTATATCTATCTATCTATCTGTCTGTCTGCCTATCTATCCAATCTCTATCTCTGTCTGTCTGTCTGTCAGTCTAAATGTCTGTCTCCCTCTCTGCCTCTCTCGCTGTGTTTCCCTTTGTCCTGTTTCTCTCTGTCTCTGGCTCGGTCTCTCTCCCTCTCTCGCTTCCCAACCCGTGGACCATGACTGGCCTGATTTAGTAGATCACTGATATATCTAAAGCCCCATTCTCACATTCACAACTTCAGCCACGACTATGCCGATCTAGCGAATAGACCGAGTTATACGTTTCGAGTATGCTATTATGCAAATTTTGCGGTTTTTCTTTTTTTAAGAGGACTGTTATTCGAATACCATACGATTGCCATACGATTGACGGCGACGGAGTCAAGACAGTTGTTGGACATAAATACGTTCGTTCAAGACTTATCCCGCATGTAGTTGTAATTAGTACGACCGTTATACGATACTCATAGGTATATCCCGACTATCATACGCTACTCATACGCTTGATAGCGTATAGCAGTCCTGTACGATCGTACGCACAGCGTATGCAACTTTCCCACGGATTTGCATACGCATGACGGCGATGTCAATAAGACTGCTATACGCTGTTGCCGACCTTCATACGCTGTGGCCGACCTTCATACGATGTTTACTCGCTAGCTATTGGCAGCAACTCGACCGGGCCGGTTTTGCCGATCGAACATGCAGATTTTGAACATTCCAAAATGGTCAGGGCCATACCTGACCTCAGTACGAGTTGCGCCGACCCAGCCTGATCTTCATACGATCATGCCGATCAACAGGCTGATCTCTATTTAATTTACCACGATCGCTTGATCGTGTTCGGATCATGTTCTAGATCGTGAATGTGAGAATGGGGCTTAAGTCAAATAATTTCTTCTCGAAACTATTTTCAAAGTTTAAGTATGGCGTATACTTGAAATGTATGTCGTGACTATATATATCTATCTATCTGTCTGTCTGTCTGCCTATTTATCCAATCTCTCTCTCTCTCTCTCTCTCTCTCTCTCTCTCTCTCTCTCTCTCTCTCTCTCTGTTTGGCTCTAAAAGCAGGCAAAGCACGTTTTTGTTTAATTTTTTGAAGTTTGTTTACGGTAAAGCCACGTAGACCCGCTCGCCCACAAAAACTACCCACCCAGAATTAGGGAAACAGGTGAGGAAAAGGAGATTACCTGTTGCAAAAGATAGGGCCTTAGACAAGGGCCTACTGTTTTATATAATCTAGAAAAGTACCCTTCCCGCGGACGGAAACCATTGTATATCTTTTAATGACAAACATATCAAAGTACCCATATATCTCTGAGAACTCACAGTTCTGGATAAAGAAAAGAATGGATATGTGGCGAGAGATCAATTACTATATGCAATATAGTGAGATGCCAGACTCATGCCAGGAGTCACTAACTGGTAGCAGCGGGAGGTAACGTGGGAACAAGGACCAATCAGGGCTCTCGTATCGATTACATTACAGAGAAACGTGACCTCCGCCATCTTTATGTCAGATTTAAACTATTCATTGCCTCGACGCCACTTATTCCAAACTAGTAATATATACTACCCGTGCGATGTACGTAATTTCATTCATCCAATATCACGATGGACCAAGTGTAAAAGAGCAAATCAAAAGTTTTAATTTTCACAATCGTTTCCTTTTTTTGGGCGGGGGGGGGGGGGGGGGGGGGGGGGCGGGGCGAGAGAAAATAAAATTTTATTCTTTATTCTTTCCAGACCACTATAGATGGAGGATAAAAAAAACTTTTTTCTCGACCATGTGAAAGAGCAAATAACATTTTTTCACGACCATTTTAGAATTTAGCGGGAGGGGTGCTGGTTCTAAGTATTCCGAACATGGGGGGTAGAGGTTGTTAAAAAAGAAAAAAACACGACTTCAGAGTTGGGGTTAGGAGTTGGCAAGATTTCCTCCAAGCTGAGGGGGGAGGGGGGGGTGGAAAACAATTCACAATTTGTTGGAAGCGGGTTGGGTGAAATAATAAATAAGTCCTGGGTATTCAGCATCAGGAACGCAAAATTTCCTACGAGCTGATTCATTTTTTTTGAATGGTGGTGGGGGGGGGGGGGGATGGAAAGACGGAAAACAATTCAGAAGGCATGGTGAGTTTTTTTGTTTTCTTTTTTGAGGGGGGGGGGGGGCTTTCCTGGGTATTCAGAACTCTGGGGAATGGTGGTCTTCAAAAAAAAGAAAAATAGAGTTCAGAACTTGGGGGGAATTCCAATTTAGAATTCAGGGGGAGGGGGCGGGTCCTGAGTATTCAGAACTTGAGGTAATGATCGAGGGTTGTTAAGAAAAGGAAAATAGTTCAGAATTGGTGTTGCGGGGACGGGGAGGACGGAAAACAGTTCAGAATTTGCCATAAGGGGGTTGGGGTGAATTAATACCATTTCAGAATTGGGGGGTGGGGGGCAGTCCTGGGTATTTAGAACTCTGGGGAGCGGGGTTCATTAGAAAAAAGATGTCCGAATTGGGGGAGGGGGGAGGGGGAAACAATTCAGAAGCGGAAGCGGGGGGTAATTTAAAAAGGGGTCAAAATCGGAGCACTCAAGTTTTGATAATTTGTATTTAACTTCTTTCCTTTGTCCTTTGTGCGTGTAATGGCGGATGATTCAATAACCGTAAGGAATGGCTTAGTGGTAAACAAGATCAACGACCAAACCGCTTCAAGGTCTACAAATCGCAGTGCTTCGTCCAACCATTCAAGTTCAACTAACAGAACAGCCGGTCACCGTCATAGTCAAAGACAATCAGTTTAATATAAAGCAGGTTTTTGGAATGTCAATGGTTGGTCCATGAACACTAACTCTGAAAATTACAAATCGCGTGCTCTCTGTGCTTTTAAGTTTGATCTTGATTTTATTGGTATCGGAGAATCGTTTAGGGTGAATAACCAAACTCTTAAGTTAGATGGGTACACTTGGTTTTGTAATAATAGGAAGAATCTGCATCCTAGGGCTTCTCGAGGTTCTGGGGGTGTTGGCTTCTTTGTCCGAAACTCTATTATACATATTTATAATGTCTCTATTCTCGATGATTCGGTGGAAGGAATTATGTGGCTGAAATGTACACCTAAGATAGGAGTTGATGAGCCTCTTTGTTCCTTTACTGTCTGTGTTTGTTATTTGCCACCCCAGTCCTCAAGTAGAAACATTGATGCGCGTATGTTTTTTGACAAGTTGCTTACTCATGTCTACTTGTATCAGAGTATTGGCCCTTTTTTCATCTGTGGTGATTTTAATGCCAGGTGTGGAGACAGTGCAGACTTTATTGAAGGGGTGGATAATTTGCCGTTTCGTTCCACAATTGATTTTAAACGCAATGAATCAGGTGATCTGTTTATTGATTTTCTATGTAATGCTAGTTGTGTAATGCTTAATGGTAGAAGTCCCTCTAATGACTTCACTTGTTTTACACACAGTGGTCAATCAGTTGTTGACTACTGTTTAGTTCCCAGTGAATATTTAAACATGTACAATGATTTTGCTGTCCATTCACCTCTTTCCCTTAAAGATCGTCTCCAAAATTCTTTCTTAGAGTCCCTTCCTGACCATGCCCTTCTAACATGGTCAGTGACTTTTCCTGTTACTGCTCCAGGAGTCAAAGGACTCCCGCCTAGTCCAGACTTGCCCGGGATTAGCTCTGGTGAGTCTTTCGGTCAATCTGCTCCTAAAAGATACAAGGTTGACTCAGTCCCACGCAACTTTTTTTCTAGTCCTGATATTATCTCTAGGATTGACAATTTAATTTCAGAGTTCGATCAGAGGGAATTAGGACAGCAGGTTATTGATTCTGTATACGGGAACTTCACTGACCTTCTTAAAAATGAAATGGGTTCTACATTCTCACCTGCTTCTCACTCCGAGTCCAATGTTCCTTCTTCTCTTCCTTTACGTTTCCATAAACCTTGGTGGAATAATGTTCTTAAAAAACTCAATCAAGAGAAAAATGCTGCCGAGGAAATTTGGAGACGTTGCACAAATAATAGTAGCAAGTCGCATTTCAAGGAAATTTTTATCAAAAAGAGTAAACTATTTAATTGTGAAAAACAACAAGCTAAGAGACGGTACTGGAAGGAGCAACAGGATGAACTTGTCCTCCTGCAGTCCTCAAACCCAAAGTCTTTCTGGGAGCAAATTGGTAAGCTTGGAGTAGCAAATGAGAGAAAACAAAGTGTCCCCTGGGAAGTAAAGAACCCTGATGGTTCCATTTGTAATGACATACAAGCAGTGATCTCTAAGTGGTATCAGGATTATTCTTCATTATACTCCAAGGTGTCCATAATTAAAAACTTCGATAAAGACTTTGCTCATATGGCTCGTATAAAAGTTAACTCTATGGAAACCGAACTCGGTAGTTTTGTTTCTGATTCAGTAGATGGGGCTGGTCTAAATAATGAGATCACCCTAATAGAGGTACAACAGGCAATATTTAAAGCGAAAGCTGATAAGGCTCCTGGTTGGGATGCCATCCCAGCAAAAGTGATAAAAAATGAAGCCTGTATCAAATACCTTACCTCTCTTTTTCAAACTTGTTTTACGTCTGGAATAATTCCTTCACAGTGGTTATGTAGTATCATACAACCTGTCCCCAAACATGGTGAAGACCCATCAGATCCTCTTACGGGATATAGAGGTATTGCTCTTACTTCTACTATTTACAAAGTATACTGTGATATCCTAAATGCAAGACTTACTCAGTGGGCAGAAGATAACGGAAAGTTGTGTGAAGAACAAAATGGCTTCCGTAAAGCTCGTAATTGTATTGATCATATATTTGTATTATCTACTATTCTAGAAAACAGACTTCGGAAAAAAAAGGAAACCTTTGCTTGCTTTGTGGACGCCCGTAAAGCCTTTGATCGTGTTGACAGGGACCTATTATGGTTTCGTCTGATCTCAATGGGCGTTTCAGGTATCTTTTTAAATGCACTTAGGTCCCTTTACAAGGGTGTCAAAGCCTGTGTACGTATAAATGGTAAACTAACTGACTGGTTCACTGTTGACCTGGGCGTTAAGCAAGGCTGTCTTTTATCACCATGTCTGTTTAACCTGTTCTTTGATAGTCTTTCTGATGAAATCAAGTCATTGCAGAAAGGAGTTCCTTTTGGTGATGAAAAGCTTTCAATATTACTTTACGCTGATGATGTAGTTCTACTGGCTGAAACGGAGGCGGACCTACAGATAATGCTCAATGTTTTATACAAATGGTGTTTAAAATGGCGGCTAGAGATTAATGACACAAAAACTCAGGTTATACATTTTCGAAACCCTTCTAAGCAGAGGTCGAGTTTCCAATTTTATTGTGGTGACCAGTTGCTAAAAACGGTCCCTCAATATAAGTATCTGGGCCTTGTTTTTAATGAGTTTCATGATCTGGCGCAAACTGCCAAATCTGTGGCTGCCTCCGCTAGTAGGGCTTTAGGTCTTATAATTTCAAAGTTTTATGCTAATGGCGGAATGCCCTATAAAGTATTTACTAAGGTGTACGAGTCCCTTGTTGCACCTGTCATTGACTATGGAGCAGCCATTTGGGGTACAAGGGAATTCAGTTGTATAAATGCTGTCCAAAATAGGGCTTGCCGAGTATTCTTGGGTCTTGGTCGTTACGCACCCAACGCTGGGGTTCAGGGTGAAATGGGCTGGTTCTTACCTATCCATAAGCAATGGATGAGCATCTCTAGGTTTCGCTGCCGACTTTCTCAAATGAGCGAGGATAGACTTCCTAGTAAAGTCTTTAAATGGGCGTTAGCACAGAATATCAGAAACACCTGGCCCACTAAGGTGCGAAAACAATTCGAGACTCTCGGTCTTCATAGGCTTAATGATGTTAATGATGTTGTTGCATTCCCAGAAATTGGGCAAGATTTAAGTGATATGCTTCTTAATGACTGCAATCTTAAGTGGCAGGCAACATTAGATAGAGAAACTAGCAACAAGTTAAGAACTTATAGATTAATGAAGACTGAGTTCATATCTGAGCCTTACCTTGAGATGCCCATCTCTAGAAAAGAGAGGAAAGCGCTGGCTCAAGTCAGGTGTGGAGTAGCTCCTTTAAGATTAGAAACGGGTCGCTGGGAGAAACGTAACAATATACAGATTCCTAGTGAAGAAAGAGTGTGTTTAAATTGTTTTAAAAATGGTCTTATTGAAACGGAAAATGAAGAACACTTTCTTTTGCGCTGTCTGCACCCTGACCTCAAAGTACTTAGAGAAAACCTTTTGCTTAAGGCTTGCGCAGTCTTGCCATCCTTTATATATTTAAATGACACTGATAAATTGGTGTTCCTACTGTCCAACTGTGATATTATCTTTTTTAGTGCCAAAACCTGTTCTAAAATGCTAAACATCAGAACAGATGTGTCCCGGACTGATTTTATATGATTATTTAATTTTAACATTGTATATTTCGCTTTGTCTATATTGTATGGTCTCTCGTAGGTCAAAGTTGACCGTCCTTTGTTCTATCATGTCTTGTATGTATTATATATCTATGGGTGAGACCTTAATAAAATTTTCTTATCTTATCTTATCTTATGTCCGCATTTGCTGTTTATATCACCGGATTTTCATTATTTTTTCTTTATTGTTTTCTCAATTTCCTGCATTATTCTTTGCGTTTTATCTTTTTTTTTAAATAATTGTCTTATCTTCATCCTCCTTTTCTTTTTTCGGCATTTGCTGTTCATATCATCTGAATATCATTATTTCACTTTTTTGTTCCCTCAATTATTCTTTGCATTATCTCTTCTTTTTTATCAGTGCTCTCTCCTGTATTGGAAGTCTTTTTATACTCGGTAGTTCGTTTTTCAATGCTCTCTCCTGTATCCTGTCTTTCTTTTTTCACATGCTATTTCTGTATCCTGTATCTTTCTCTTTTGACCTTCCTCATATTTGTCTTCGCATCCAGTTTTACTTTTTACTTTTCTTCATTTTATCTTCCTATTTATTTGTTTTTCACTCTTCAATTCGCTCTCTTATTATGTTTTTCTGTTCATCATTAAGAAAAAGTACTACCTTCAACGTGTGCCTCCGACTCTCCTAGATTCTACATTATATACCTGCTTCCTGTATTCTTTCTTTCTGTTTGTGCATCCTTTATTTTCCTTCATTCTCTATTCTTTTTGTTTTTGTTTTCTGCGCATCTTTTCGGTGTTTATTTATTATTGCATTTTCTTTAATTTACAGTCTATCATTCTCTTATTTTTTACGCATCTTCAAATCATCTTTTTAAGATTCTCTGTACATATTTATTGTCTTTCTTTGGTCTTAGTTGTTTTGCACTATATCTCTTCAATAACTTCCTTATCTCCAGTATTGTTTTCATTTTCCAGGGTATACTTCAATTAAAAAATTCTTTTATTTACATGTTTTTGATTTGAAAGGTCAAGGGAGGGGGGGGGGGGCGGGGTATTTGTACTTGGTTTTAAGAGAATCTTAATATTTTCAGTTGATACAGATTTCTCTTTTTCCATGATTTCCCCTTCTAAGCATGATTTTTGTTTTTTAGTTTTATTGCTTATTTAGTCGCCCTCACTAGGACACACTGATGCCCCCTACTCTCAATCCCAAACCCTAAAACGACTCAAAAAGTCATGTGGTATTTAATGATTTTGTGGGTGGTAATTCAATTATTGTTTAGGTTCATCTCTCTCTCTCTCGTATTAACAAAAAAAGGTTCCTCCACATATTATTTCCTTTTTACTTACTAATTAACAGTTTATGGTTTTGTTGTGGACATTTCTCTCCTTATTGCTTTTTATTGCATTCCCTCAATATTCTTTGTGCATTCTTTCTATTTTTCATTCTATTTTCTCGCTCATATTTCTCCTTTTAGATTTTTGATATTGGATTAATAGCCAATGCCCTCTTATCAGTTGCAATTCTTTCCCTTTTGTCTCTCTCATTTTTCTTCTTTTTTCCTTTTGCTCGACCTCCTGTATTGTATATACTGTCATACCTACCTTTTTGCATCTCTCTCTTAAACACATCTGGCATTTGTTATTTTTTTTACCATTCCACTATGAGCTTTCTCTCCCCCTCTATATCCATTTGGCAGTATTTTGGTTTATTTGTGTCCTCCATTTTTCTCATTTATCTTATTTTTGTGTTTTCTTTTTTTTATTTTATTTGCATTATCACCTGAATTAAACTAATATGTCGTAAATGTTGACTCTCTTCTTCCACTAATTATCATCTGTTTGGAATAACAATCCAAACCCGTGCATCGCACGGGGAGATTGCTAGTCTATATTTTAAATCACGGAAGATTTATAGGGCCGCGCCATTTTGTTCCGGTGCCGAGGCAGCTGGGACCCGTTTTTTCTTATTTTTCCTTACCTCAATTTAAATTTTTTGATTTGAAAACAATATAATTCCACTCTCCGAGTAATATCTCATAGTTTTTTAACTCAGCAAGGTAAAATTTGCTGATTTCCACTACGTTTGGCGATGTCCGACGCGTGCAGCGTTTGCTACTTGGCTAAATTTTGCAGCGCCCTCTATTGATAATGACCATAACTAAAATACGTCAGGCGGGGGAGATTCATCTTCTCATCTTTGGTTGAGCTGGTACGCTCGCCGTTGATAGAATATAATACATATGCAAATATGCTGGGTCATTTTTAAAAATTGAATATCTGAAAACTGAGTTAAGTGGCATTCCACGGTAATAAGCCTTCTGTCTATCACGGGACGAATTTGACCACTCAAAGCCAATTTAATCTTTAACTACTTCATTGCTTTAGACAGTTTAGCAATATAATACACCCTGGCATTCAGGCATATCGTTTGAACTATTTGTATGAAAAATTCCTTCATAATATTAGGAGACAAGTAAAGCAGATATAGCAGTCTATCACGGGACACAAAATGGAAGTGGAATTTTCAAAACATTTTTCTCTTGCAAAACTCTCCTCAAATACATGCACTATGGCATTCATGCTTAATAAAATATATTACCAAAATGCTTAGCTTCTATACATGATATATTTTAGATGGTACAATATTCTGTAGTTGCCCAGAAAATTGAGCTTTTGTGACAGTTTTCATGAGGGTGTGGAGTTCACTTGATTTGACAACATGATCTTTTTGTTTGTTTACTTTTAATCTGCAAATGCTTTTGATTTGCTTTTCCTTGTTTGCTCTCCTGATTGCGCTTTCTCTCCTATGTTCATTTTATTTGCATTCTCTCGATTATTGTATTTAGTTTTACATATTTATTATTGTTTGTTGTTCTTTTATTGCTTTTCCCTTTTCAGTGTTTGTGTTTTTTAATTTTTTTTCATTTCCTCAAATACTTTTTTGCATACTTTATTATTTCGATAATGATGAACTTATCATTCATATTAAGTGGCGAGTAGTAATGATTAGATTTAGATATATCAGTGATATCATACTTAACATACGCCGCCCGTCTTTTTCTTAAATTACAAACGGTTTAATAACCCATAAACCTATTTATCAGTACCATGATATATCTGTTTGCCAAATTTCTTAAGTTATTGTATTGTATTGTATTGTGTTTTATTGACTCGCTCATAAAGCAAAAATATACAGCTTACAAATACTTATATAATCAAAAGAACAAAAAGTAAGAACAGAAAAAAACTGCACTAGCCTAAGCACCTGTACTTGGTTGCTGATATGCCGAAGGATAGTCGTCTTAACAGTACCATAGCCAGGTGGAAAGTCAATTCTAGTCAAATTAACTAACTTAACATGTAATAATACCAAAGATAAGGGTATATCGAAGCACCTTAAACATAGGGCAGAGCAAAGTATCGCCCTTTTTTAACACAAAAAAGACAAGAGTAAGCAGCCTTAAAGGCGGCAACCTGGTACTAGGCAGGCTCAAAAGCAATACAAAGGTTACTTAAAACTTGCAAAATGTAACTAATAATTAACATGTACAATAAACAGTAAACAAAAATAGCCTAGTGCTAGGCATAAATACAGTGTCTGGATTAAGCAGAAAAAAGCAAAGGTAAGGATAAACCTTAAAGCAAATCCAAAATTAAATAGCAAAAACAAAACCGTGGAGGGGATTGCTTTGTGAATGTTTTAACCAGCCTACGCCCTAACTGCTTGCTAGCCGACGTTTATACATACATGTTATAAATTGTAAAATTGTAATTTAATTGACTTGTTGGGTAAACCAAAAAAGATATACATACAATTACAACCAAAGTTATCGTAACGTAAGATAACCAAAAAGGGGCAAACTACAGTCTAAAAGAGGACGGTTAGTTTAAAGGACTACTGGGGTAGGCCCCTCTCCCAGATAGTTCAACATAAGAAACAAAACAGTTAACAAGGATGTTAAGCAAAATAGGTTACCAAGCTAGGATACCGTCCGGTACCCGGTGCTATTTACCTAAGCGAGAAGAATAACCTAAAGCCACCTTTAAAAGGTGAAAGGAATGCTTTTAAGCAAAACTAAACTGGTGATTAAGTCAAGCGGTCAGTTACCGGGAAATCCGTACACTCTTTGACAGGAGGCTACCATACGCCTTCTCGCTGGAGAATGCATTCATTATACATGTAGCATATGTGATATCCAGATATTATCCAGATACTTGTCATAGTGTCAATGTCCACGCCATCTATGGCTTTTCCTAGCAGCCAGAAAAAGACCTGGCCCATTGCATTAGCACACCTTTCGTTAAACTGGCCATCTACCTTTAAAATTTCGTTGAACAGTATTTGTTTTGATCTTTCATTAACCGGTCATTGCATGACCAGGTGCCAGACTGTTTCGGGAGCGCCGAGGTAACACCTTGAACAATTTCTAACTCTATTACTAGTACCCATATATCTGGGATCATCTTCCTTTAAGAGGCTGGTACGACAGACAAGCCGTGCCATAGTTTCACACATTTTCTGGTGCTGTGGCGCTATATCTGCTATATGCCACCAGGTAATATATTGCGTTAACAGATCGTTTCTCTTGTGCAACATCATAGTACTCTTCCAGAAAAGGTCATCAAGGTTCCAACCTTTTTTCCAAACCAACTTTGACCATTCAGGTTTGGACAAAACCTCAGCATACCCTAGAGTCATCTCAAGTGTTTGTTGCAGCAACCCAAACCTGGCAGCAACATATTGATATGTAGGTTAAGTTGGCCTAAATAGGTGGTCTAATATCTAATCTCAAAGCACTACTACTACTACTACTACTACTACTACTACTACTACTACTACTACTACTACTACAACCACTACTACACATAATAAAATGAAATCCCCTCGGGTCTCCGATTATCCGATGTAGATTAATAATAGCTGTTGAAGGGTGATATACGTATACAACCCTAGTAGTAGTAGTAGTAGTAGTAGTAGTAGTAGTAGTAGTAGTAGTAGTAGTAGTACAAAGTAGAGAATAACATTGCCGTAGACACACTTACACATACATACATACATACATACATACATACATACATACATAGATTAGAAGTAGTAGTAGCAGTAGTAGTAGTAGTAGTAGTAGTAGTAGTGGTAGTAGTAGTAGTAGTAGTAGTAGTAGTAGTAGTAGTAGAACAACGTAGAGAATAACATTGCCGTAGACACACTTACACATACATACATAGATTAGTAGTAGAAGTAGTAGTAGTAGTAGTAGTAGTAGTAGTAGTAGTAGTAGTAGTAGTAGTAGTAGTAATAATAGTAGTAAAAGTAGTAGGACGTCAGGTTGCCAGTAATAAAGATCTATCAGGTAGTTATCACAGCAAAACGGAGAAAATTGTGATAGTCCATCACTGTTGATATCAGCTCTGTTCTAAAACACCCTGATGCGAGGGTACTTTTGTAATATTTAATGCATTTGTCATCAGAAAACCTTTCAGGTAACTTATGCATTGTATTGGTTCGCCTGTATATATATATATATATATATATATATATATATATATATATATATATATATATATATATATATATATATATATATATATATATATATATATATATATATATATATATATATATGTATAGACTTCTGTTGAAGAAAGGATGAACTAAAATAGCTAAGTGAAAATGCAATTTTTCATGGGCGAAATTTTCATTTCATCCCTAATTTTTTTTATGCATGGAACATGAAATTTTTAGGGATGAAAATGAAATTTAAATATAAATTTCGCCCATGAAATGAAAATTTCAGGGAGGAGATTTTTCGTACGGGCTGAGTGGCATCCAAATTTGGCAAACTTCTCCCGGGGGTAGGGACACTCAGGCACAGAGTGGGGCGCATACGCTCATTATCAAAATTTAAAAATACCCCCTAAAGCACTTATTTCTGGCCAAAAAAGCACCCTTATTTTAATAAAAACGCTGACTTTTTCCAGTAAATAAACACCCATTCTTTTATCAAAACACTGATATTGGATGAACGGGAACACATTTTAACTTCAGATATTATAATCCTTTAATTTTCCAAGTGTCGGCAGCAAACTCGGAAGCCCAGTCACGTCGGGAGCCACTCAGCGTCATAGCTGCGTATATTTCGTGGATTTTAAGAGGATTTTCACCCCCCATACTTCGTACCAGGGTACAAAAAAGTACCCTTCTTTTACAAAATCTCGGACATGCGGAGGTCTTAAAAAAGACCCCTTCTTCTGCGAAATACGTAATGCGGGTGCCCCCCCCCCCCCCCCGGGAAACCTCTTAGAAACACTTAGTCGTTTATGTACGTATATAGACATATATTTTTGACTCAACTCAGCAAATTGTTGAATTTGCTCATGAATCCCATTGTAAAATTGGCCCATTGCAAACGAGTGGTACAACTGAAATGTGAGCGATGTCGTGCGTAATTTCACTATGGGCACATAATGGGCAAAATCTACATTTTGCGGAGTTGAGGCAGAAAGTATGTTTATAAAACTCGACTTAGTGCTCGCAAGAGGTTTATCAAGTTTGTATAGCATATACATCAAAGAGGAGAGACCGTTCGGTTAAGCTTAGGTAAGACAGACTTTAGGTGAAAGAAGGAATCGCAAATGTCGATCTATTCAACTAAGAGTGGGACATGTAAGGAAAAGTTGTGTATTTTCTTGGAAATTCGTAATATATATATTCTTTATTGACCGTAATCTCTGTTACAAAAGTTCTATATATACATATCATATTTTTCCTTTTCACGAAAGTTGGAACGTACATATAAAATAAAGCAATAACAACAACATACATGTGACGAGTCTAATACCAGAACATGTGCGTGCATTCAGTCTAAAACATTGGGTTGTTCAGTTGTAGACGTCATTATCATGCTCGTAGTCTGGTACCAGCTCGACAATATTTACGCACTGAGTGTTACGTGATGCGGTGGGGGTATGGAATAAAAAAAAAATCTCCTTACTTCATGCTGGGTAGGGGCGGCATCGTCCAGATACACCAACGCAGTAAGGAGTGGAGGGGGGGAAGAAAACAAAGAAATAGGGTATGCATAAACTCTTATTTAAGGGAAAAGAAAGAAAAAGGGACAACGGAGTAGAGGTAAAATATGGACATAAAAATGAGATTGAGGGTGCCATAAACGGCACAAAAAGGACCCTCGCACAAAGTGGCGTTAGCAGTGTGCTGGGTGTGGGACTCACGGTTTGTCTCAGCAAAAGGTAGAGTTTAACCGACACCAGTTTTCACTCTACCCTTAGTAGCCGCAGAGTACATATTGTTAATAGCATAAGTACATTTATTCAACATTTGACAAAACCACTAGTTTGATAAGTATCTTAACCTACGACAGTTCTCATTGTCAAGCTTAGGAGACAATTGCGTTATCCTATAGAAAGCAATTTCATGTGATGTAGGAACTACCCTAAAATGCTGACAAATGCTATTTTATGCGACCAATCGTCACAAAAACTTATCAAGAAATAGAGCACTTTTAATGCTTTAAAACAATATAACTATAACTATTGTAGAAATTGGACACTCCTGGACCAAGAGGCAGCCCAAAGCAATATGTCAATATGTAATTTCCGAACGAAATGATTTGACGCCATCCTGCATGTGGACCACTCGTGACCTCACAGCCAAGTTTTGCCGCGATCGGCGTATTTTATAGGTGTCGGAGCAATTATGCTCTGTATCTCGCTTAATACTAGGAATACTACACTTTTATTATGCGTTTTTAATCTACAAATACGCTCTCTTTACCACTGCCTGAGCTAGGATAAAGCTTGGGGCTTGGGGCTTGGGGCTTGTTGTGTCGGTGGTTGCATCATATTATCCTGTTTCTTCAAGCAATTAAAGGTCAGCCCTAATAAACGAGTAGCCTTAGACGTTACCACTGACTGCTAACTGTCTCTCACCACTGGTGCATGTGAAAAAGCTACTAGTGACTCGGGATTAGGCTGCAGTCTGTGTCTGGTACACCGATTTCCTTCAACGAACATCTTTTGATAAATAAGCCTAAAGATGGCAAAAAGTGATGATGATAGGGATTCAAAATTCCACAACTTAAAACTAGTCAGACACGACTTAGCCACAGTATGGAATGGAAGACCTGCTTTCCCCGATTACACGTTGGTAACATGTATAGTGCTATGGCCTTCAGACCAATTGGCGCAAATGTATTGGTCTACCACTAAAGCAAGACCCAGCCGCTTGTATATCAAGACTATCATTATTCGTTCAGCTGACAAACGACTAATACAGGATAATAGCTTATGAGTAGCT
>OZ012688.1:50754058-50784058 GCA_963942565.1 Maea johnstoni | reverse complement strand
TAAAATTCCTTTCATCATCATCTGCCATTTAGATTAGTGGTTTAGGACTCATTTTGTATAAAACAGGCTTATGTCAGTGGGTCTAACTGACATGCTTCGTTATTAGTTTGTGATTAATGCGGTTATTTGACCCAACAACGAATAAATTTATAATAATGTATTTTAATGAAAAAAAAACTATCATGCAATACTAACATTCAGTTCCTGAGCTCAGGGGTAGACAGCAATCCATGAAATTTTTGTCCATGAAAATTTTGCCCCTGAAAATAGTGTCTCTGTATCTCTGGCTGTTGTCTTCTCTGATTGCAATCACTGATACCGGTCCATGGGTACTTTCTTATGAAAATTCCTACCATGAAATTTTCAGGGTTGGTCAGAATTCACCTGGATAAACCTTACCACCATCTAATGGCAGATTTTTGCGTAACAGGGGAAAAAATGTTTTGCCCATGAAATTTTCATGGCAGTGCGGGCCGTACGCAACTTCATGCATGAAATTTTCATGCATAAAAATACTTGGGGCAAAAATTTCATTTCATCCTTGAAAATTTCGTTTTCATCCCTGAAAATTTCGTTTTCATCCCTGAAAATTTCATTTTCATCCCTGAAAATTTCGTTTTCATCCCTGAAAATTTCGTTTTCATCCCTGAAAATTTCGTTTTCATCCCTGAAAATTTCATATTCATCCCTGAAAGTTTCATTTCATGCATGAACATTTCATGCCAATGATTTTTTCATGCATGAAACTTTTCGTACAGGTGTGCCATACCTGTGGTAACAGGGTCGTTATTCTAACAGGCCTATTACTTCAAAGGCAATGTGACGGGACCATCTGAATGGGGCCTTCCATTCCCAGGCTGAAATTTTAGGGCCTCTATGGGTGCCATTAAGATGCTTCAGTGGGAGCATAAACAGTTAAAGAGTGTAATCCGACATCCATAGAATGTAGCTTATATGTCCGTTATCACGCATCATATCAGAGGGTCCATCTAACACATAGGTGCAGGGCACGTAGACACTCAGCATGTCTGAAAACCATAACATTAAACTTCTGGATAGTGCAAAACAAAAGAAAATATTGATCAAAATAAAGGGAAAATGACAGCATCCAAACCTTTTTATTTGACGAGCTAACTATGCATCACTAAGATTTTTGAAGGTAGTAACTGGTTTTTGTGTAACCATACCTTGAGGCATACAACAAAATAAACTAATATTATGCTGCCATCTCTATACAATTCATGCCTGAAGTGACCAAGTGTAGTATAGTCACTGATTCGGTTGCCATTTGCATTATCTGCCCTGTCGTAGGACGCCCTACATCACTCCATATTCGAGTTAACGAATGCCTCACTAGTCACTATTGTTGTATGCCTGTGCACATTAATGTAAAATACATCATAAGTCAATAAAACTGGAATTTCGAATTGTTGTATATCTTAAATTTCCAAAACAGCACACGTGTGTATTAGGTTGGTGCTGCCATCTAGTGTTGCCACTGTCAGTCACTTGCGTCTGTTTTATGCAACAGTAAACCAAATGTTGTTTGACTATTACACTCCAGGTTGTTTGAAATTGTGAGTGACCTACTAGTATTTGCTTAGGATGCGCACACAACGGACCATTTCTCCTGAATCGCTCTTCTCGTATTTGATTTTTAACCACTCCAATTTTATTTGATGCAGTAGATTTCAATGTTTAAAAAATTAGAATGATGTTATATGAGACCAAAATAAACTTAGGTTCGGCCGTACAATGATAGGGCTTGGAAAAGAAATATTATTTCATTCATTTACGGTTCTCATACAGTTCTCATTAGTTTTCGACCAACAGTTCTCTTTTGAATATTTTCACAATTGCTCTGATCACAAGGTTATAACCAGGTCAATGTTCAGGCTCACTGGCATGAATGTGATTGGAAAAATGCGCCCTGGCTTGAAAGTGGACTGTCTGCTGTCAAGACGGCTGCACCCCGTCTGCGGCCGATTGAAAAGAGATCATGGCCCGCCTGTACTGAAGCACCTTAAGCTGTGGGTCTGTATCAGGCCTGTAATGGTCCCTTGCCTCGAACCCATAGAGGAAATGTCCATACGGGACTGTAGTAGGGACAGAACTTTTACATTTTAGCGATGCCGTAACGAGCCCGTTACTTGTTCAAAGGGACATCTGGTGACCATATTTCACCTTAAAACATGTGTGAGTAAAAAAATACTTACTATGGAAATACCACAGCATTGAACAAAAAACACAACAGCAATACCACAGCCTTGGTTAGGTTTTGTTGTTATTGTTGCTGTACCTGTAACCTACCTTTAGCCCTGACGCCTCCCCTCCTTCTACTCCTCCTGGCTCGCCAGGCCTGCCATCTTCTCCTGGTCTGCCTGGCTCTCCCAGTCTGCCTGGCTCCCCGGGAGGACCCCGTAGGCCTGGTTCTCCTTGTTTCCCCGTACTGCCCGTCTCTCCCGGCAGACCGTCTCTGCCATCGCGGCCATCACGCCCCGGCGGTCCCGCAACAAACCGCTCGCTTCCTGCAGCAGCGACGGCGGACAAGAGAAAGAAATGTACTGGGCCCTAATTGTACGAAGTGCTTGCGTTGTGTTTGTGATTTGAAAGTACATTGTCTTCACTTTATTTTCCTAACCACAACACCTCGCAAGAACTACGCAGTATTATACTTAGCTCCTAATTTTATTATAATAATCATATTCAAATTCATAGATTTATATTATGATAAATAAACATTATTGCCTGACTTGTTGGTGGATAGTGCAGATTATCAACCCGAGGAGGAATTATTTCCCTCGGGAGTTGCCCTCGGGAAATAATTCCTTCGAGGGGTGATAATCTGCATTGTTTTACCTCACCCTATATTAAGTCATTTCATAATTCACAATATCTGTCAGAAAAGGTGGAATAATAGCACAAGCAGGTAAATAATTTCCAGTCAATAATCTCCCTTATCTCATGATTGGCAAATTCTAGGCTTTTGATTGGTCAATTGGCCCATGATATGAAGCTGTGTTGTGAACTTCCTTCAATTCACCTTTCAG
This sequence comes from Maea johnstoni, assembly GCA_963942565.1. Lineage (NCBI taxonomy): Eukaryota > Metazoa > Annelida > Polychaeta > Spionida > Magelonidae > Maea > Maea johnstoni. Next base: position 50,781,008 of record OZ012688.1, on the reverse strand, counting down.
AATCCTATATCAACCTCCAAGGATTCTTATATTAACCTGCTCCGTTTTAGGGTAGGGAGAGTTGAACATTGCATCAGATTATTATGCCCATGATGCAATTCCCAATTCTCCCTACCCCCTAAGTGCATGATGCAATCTCCCAAACATTGCAAGATGGCTGCCCCTGTAGCAGACAATTCTCTATCGCTAGAACCAAATCAATCCAAAAAGAGAAGATTTGCATACCTGTCAGAGGAGGAGAGAAATGTGAAGAAAAAGAATGTTATTCCTGGAAACACTCAGCGTGCAAATGATAATGCAGCAACAACTCTGAAGGCCTATTTAGCAGAAATAGGGGACGACCAGGCATTTGAAAAGTGTTAGAGTTTGTTCATTTGTATTACCTATGCAGAGGTCGAGGGGGCAATCATGAGATAAATTCGTTATCAACTGTTTTGGAAACAGTTGATAACTAATAGTATCCCATGGCACAACAATGCACAACAATTAACGTTTTTAAGTACACAATTCAACAATGTTACGTTGTGACAGCAAATATACACAAACACGCACATGCCAACAAACACTTAGCAATAACGTGGCGACCGTAACTACGGAGATAAAGCAAAGTCGTGTAACTATAAGGGCAAAGCGTCAAGTTGGCAACGAGTTAAAACATTGAGATCAGCACTTGTCTTATGATTTTACTGCTTGTTATAAAATGTTCGGTATACCAAAACAGTTATTGCCTGGCTTGTTGTTGGTGGATAGTGCACCCCTCGAAGTATTTATTTTGCTCGGGCGTTGCCCTCGGGAAATAATTCCTCCTCGGGGTGATAATCTGCACTATCCACCATCAAGTCAGGCAATAACTGTTTATTGTACCATGGCTGGATGCCTTCCACGGGCGTCGAAAGGTGTGGGGTATATAACATAACCAACACATTGCGAACTTTTGCTCCCTAATCTCCCTACACTGGCCGCCTGAAAGAGTTTTATTTCATATAGTGATAGAGTATATATGTTATAACTAGTATCAATATTGATACTAGATGAGCTTGCCAAATGTGCAGTAGTTCCTGTGTTAAGACCCGACTATGATGTATTTTGAAGTTGGCAGGAACCAATTAATGCATCTGCTAGCATAAATACCGCGTGCAGGGTGTCCCTTAAATGATAGGTACAGAAATTCTGAAAGTCGTGTGCGTGTGTTATATTTTGTCTCGTATACTCTTTCAAATTTACAGACAGATAGCGCAAGTCACGTGACGTTTTGGTTTGCCTGTGATGCTCAATAAAGAGTATTGCCAAAATTAATCTTTGCCAGTAGGTCATCCGGGCTAAATTTGAACACCCAAACCATCAAATATCGCCCCCCAAGACACCCAAACTTTCATGCGAGTGGTTGCTTAAAATGTCAATATCAAGTATAGATATGCACGTGCGTGAAATTCAAAATAATTCCCATGACATTGTATAAGGAAATCATGTCTTCTTTCAATAAGTAAATACAGGTTTTGATTGTAATCTGGGTATTATGTAGTATTCCCTGAAAAACAGATCGCCTCAAAATTATCAGTTCTCAAATATGGGTGCCCAGTTCCTAAATCCTGGCTAAGAGCCTGCGGCCAAACATTCTGCATTATAATGTGCATCAATATACATTTACCTCATACAAGATGTGCAAGAATCAAGATAACTCAGTCTTACCGCCGCAACCGCCGCCGGTGTTGGACGTGGCTTGTCGTCTCTTGCGCCTCAGCAGTACGTCATTGGTGGCCGTGCGCAGAGGTTCCGCCTCCAGGTCCCCCAGTCTGCTACTCAGGCGCTTCAGCTGACCACGCTGATCCAAGACCACCCCAAACAGCACGACCATACCCACCAAACACCCCACCAACGACACCAAACCCAGCTTCTGCCAGCGATGTCTTCCACGTCTCTTGTCGCTAGAAGATCCCCCTGACGCTGCAGCGGGTAGTGCGTGACTAGCCGCATCCATAACTTGAGTGTGTGAGAGACGCTTCTTATGACAGTCACAGTATTGAGTGTTTTACTCACCAGTTCCGCTGATACAGTAACGAATGTTTTACTCACCAGTTTCGCAACTCAATTATTTATCCCACACTTTACCAGGACGGAATTTAGATAAAAGAGGTTAACCAATCAGCATCGAGACATGTGGCTTCCTCATTGAAAGCTATTGTTGTGCCGCCATTGTTGTGCCGCACTAGCGCGCTCATTTCCGAATATTAATATAACACATTATTGTCATTTCCACTAAAAACGTATTATGTCGCAATGAGTGCTATACGGTGCATCAAGATCGGTGCTTGGTGAAACTAAGATGTCTGAAGTTTCTAGTCAATTATATTGCATTGTATGTTTATTGACTGACCAGGTAATGGCACAAAATCACATGGAATATAGTTTACATCAACAGGCTGACAACATGGAGAGGGAAGATGTCTGGCTGATGCCAAACAGGTTATAGAAGCAGCGCGTGATTTTGGGGGTTGGGGTCAGCTGTGATTAGTATTAAGAATTTGACACGGAATAAGAGCAGCACGTGGGAACATTATCTCCAGAAACCGCTGAGAAACAAACTGAGTGTAATACGTTTTGTCGTAGATCTGAAATAATTGTCCTTAGATAAACCCATTTGCGTTAGGAGCGTGTCCATGGTTTTAAACACATGGATACGTCTTCATAACACATCAATATTTTACCATTATTTCACAGAAAGTTGTTGCTTCTGTTGGGTTTAACAATCCCTTTGAAATGGTTTTCATATACTCTTCTATTTGCTGAATTACATTCTAATATGTCAAGCCATACGTGCATTTTAGATGCATGTGATTTAAATGAATATCTTAAATGAATAGACCAACATGTCTATAAACTTTTAAATTATCCATAAAGTAATAAACATGATTACTCTGATTTATTATACCTCACGTGAAGATTCTTGATTCTGATTGGTCAAGGGCCATGGATTAATCGTCATAATTTCCTCACTCCTTGGTGGCAGGCTGTTGTCCTTAACAGCTCATGACCGGTAGCGGTGATTATCACGTTAATTCACGGCTGATGCGGTGATTAGCACGTTAATTCACGGCTTATGCGGTGATTAGCACGTTAATTCACGGCTGATGCCGTGAATTAACGTGATAATCACCGCTACCGGTGAAACTAGGTCAATGCTCGATGCGCATACGTGCATATTAAACGTCAGCCATCGCCGGCCATCGCCTACGTGAAATCCCCAAGGCTGACCGCCTCAACTTTAAAATTGTGCCTAACAGGCACCAGGCAACGGATTTTTATCAAATAAAGATAGAATTATACAAACAAATAAGGTATGGTAAGAACGTGACTGGTTTTGGGGGGGTGTTTCAAGTTATATATATGAGCACCCAGTTTTCTTGGCGCAGATGCTATTTTATAAATGCTCGGATTTCTAAGTTAGAGTCTAACTGTGATGAGGCCAAACTGAAAATTTTCTCCTGTTGTACGTGTTGGGGCTTCTGTTGCACTCTGATGCGTCAATGCAACAGTTGGACATCCCTGTTATTGTAATTTTTTTACAAAAGAGTATTTATCCAAAATTTCTGGTGTTTGTCATTTTTCGCCTTTTGTGTTTTGTATTTTGTTCGGTATAATAAAACAAATATGACATCCCTGTGTGGTGTACGCCCGAGTGCGACAATCCTCTCTCGGGGGAGTTATTCCTGTTGTACACCACACAGGGATGTCATATTTGTATAATATCGCTTACCATGGATAACCACAGGGGTTCGCAGTTTATAGCAAATTTATATCATGTTATAGAGTTGCAATTGCTCCAGGAGTTCAGCAAATGCACACCGTGCCGAGACAAAAGTATTTTTATGTCATCTAAATTTGCGCTCATTGCCATGGAAGACATGAACCCTGCAATGGCTGACTTCAAGTACGGTGTTGCATTTAACACACATGGTAACACTAACGGATCTGTTTATCCTAGCCCCTTAACACATCTAGGCCAACACAGATGTTAGCAGTGGTGTTACATTTTTGAAGATGTGTGTCCTGCTCGATCAAATAATGTTTGTCATAGCAACATGCTGGGAAGGTGATACTTGATTATTAGTCTTTTTCAATGTATAGACACATATCAAATATTTCATTAGAATAATATAAACTTGAAATAAAAATTATCATTAGTTTCATTTTTATTATTTAAATCTTAGATGAAAAAAAAAAGAATGGATATGTAACGAGATACCCATTACTAGAGTATATGTGCTATATAGTGAAAGGCTAACACACATATTATGGGATAGATGTGTGTTACCACCTAACATGCACATCACTTCAAATAGCGTCTAACCTCCCCTGGTAACACTAACACCGATGTTAACATCTGTGTTAACACCATACTTAAAGTCAGCCAATGTTCTATTGCCTAAATGTTAGGAATATGCGAATCAAAGTAGAAAACTGGATGAGAGATGCAGTGAATAGGCAAACCGAAATAAGAGCTACTGACAAGATACCCGGATATTCAGAATTACGGATAGATATTTAATGTGGTCATCTTACGCACAGAGAGGTGATACAAAAAAAAGAAATCAGGGTAAAATTTGAGCTTGGAGATATAAAATGGGAATTATATCATTCAATGTGTACCAATGGATACAAAGCCGAAATAGATTTTAAACTGAAAACTTCCTCTAACAATGGGAATTAATTCATAATAACTTTTAAAATAGTTTTGGTTGATTCTAATAGAAATTAGATTTGTATTGAAAAGAGAATCAGATCACTCTTATAGAAACATTATAATCTAAATGGCTCAGCACTGAGTATGCCAATGAATGAATGAATGATTGCTTAAAGGCACATCGGCACAAAACAAAGGCCATTTAGTGCCATAAGATCTGTGAAACAATGGTCCTTTGTTATTGTAGAAAACAATAACAAAATAATAAATAGACTTTTAAAAGTTCACACGACAATCAACACTTTCAAATCATGGTAAGTGCAACAAGGTTGTTTCAAAAGACATTAAATTCTTAATATGTTTTACATTTGGTTACACAGACCTCATGTAAATGAGATAAAATGCTGTCTGGAGGAACCTTTTCAAAGAGTTCCTTAACGCTATTTACATTAAAATATTTATTTCTGCATTGACTAAAATCAGCACAATCATATGAAGTAAGTTTTACAGACAAATGGTAACCACAGGCTATACATTGGGGAGGGTCTTCGTTTTTCAAAAGGAAGGAATAGATTAAGTGAGTGTGACTTGTTTGTATCCTTGCTTAACACTTTCCTCAAGCCTAATGATTTTAAAACCTTCAGGCCACAGACCCAGTTGAGGATGAATTGCACGTAGTTTGTTATTGATGGCCTCACCCCCCTCAGACTGCCATTTGCAGTTCAAAAAGACATCGATGTGTTTCTTACCCTCACCAAAAGTAATGGGAACACTGGTAACTCTTCTCAAAAGACCAGCTTTGGCAGCAGCATCTACCTTCTCCTTAACCCTAATGCCAACATGACTGTGAATCTAATGAAATAAAATTCTTTTCTCCTGGTTGTGTACTAGCCAATGAAGGCATTCAAATAGCTTAAGGACAAGAGGATGCGTCCAGTCTTGGCCCCATTGCGTGCGCCAAACATATACAAATATGACCTTATATCTATATCAATGAATATGCCATATAAGTTATAATATAACGTATTGATAGAGATATAATAGATATTAGGTCATACATTTTTATGTTTTTGTTAAATTGTCTTTGGTCTATACTGTATGTGTATATCTACTTATTAAAAATCAAAATTGCTATCAAACATAGTGTGATATTCTTGCCAACATGATGAATCAAATGTAGCTTTCTCCCATCGTAATCCTCTTCATTGTGATAAATTTATTTATAATAAAGAATTTAACGAAGGGAGGGGTATGTCTTCCAATCTTTACTTTATTCCAAAGGTATTGCAAACTTTTCGCATAATACTCTTGTTTATTAACCCAGTTACAACTGATGACTCACGACAAAGCATCAGCTTTGGATGCGTGAAAATGGTATATATATAAGAGGTCAAAGATCGGTAGTTGGTATATGAGAAGCATTGAACTCTTGTCAGTGCTTGATCTCATATCGTAGCCAGGTATAATGAGGTGAGATATTATGGGTACGTATTGACTTGTCACATGGTATAAATCCTGCGGTAGACGTTTGGAACATTTTCTTTTCGAAATGTAGATATATGGAGGGATCAAAAACGGGCCTGTAACGGACCCGTCATCACGGGCCCATATCGGGCCGTTATAATGTGGCCGTATGGGCCCATCAACATTTATCTGTGTAGCTTTGTTACACCTTGTTTGCAAGTCCACCCTCAGCCATCTGTATTAGACGAGGCTCAGCCTCGTGGGATATGGATGACTTCGGGTGGCTATCAGGCCGGACCACACTTCCAAACAAGGTGTAACTAATGTCATCGACATATCGTAAATTGTGCAAAATGGTAACCATGGTAAACAGGCACAGAAGCGCGGATTTAAGATTTTGGAATGACCTCAGTACATACATAGAAATTGAACATAGCCATGCACGAAGGGAATACCTATTCGCTCTTCTCTCTTATAGGTCGGATGCATACATATATACATAACATACACACACATACACATACATACGCACATACATACAATATACATACCTAAATACACATATATACAAACATACACATTCACACATACAATATACTCACATACACTTAAATACAAACATACATGCATATATATATAGTTGCCTTCAGATTACCTGCCAACGATGGTCTCAGTTACATAGTCTTCAGCCCCTTTAAGGCTGTGATGCTGGTGACACACTCAAAATAAGACGACTCCTAGTTTAGCACTCCTGTACCCTTTCTAACAATAGTTATCTAATCCCTGAGGTCTTGGTGTTTTCAAATATAAGTTTTCTTTAACTTACCTGCTTGAGCTGACCTCAATGTAAATACAGTTTTCATTTTAAAGTGTTTTACCTCAAATGAGGTTTTCTTGATCAATAAAGGTTCATTTGATTTATAAATACCATACATGTCTGCGTAATTTACTAAGCTAGGGCAACTGAAAGGCAAATTTGGAGTTCCTGCAAGAGAATACCTTACAGCACGCGATTTTGGTGGAAATTTTACTTGAGAAAGTAGGTCAACATGTCTGACCATTGTGTCAACATGTCTGACCATAGTGACCTACTTTCTCAAGTAAAATTTTCCACCAAAATCGCGTGCTGTAAGGTATTCTCTTGCAGGAACTCCAAATTTGCCTTTCAGTTGCCCTAGCTTAGTATATTACGCAGACATGTATGGTATTTATAAATCAAATGAACCTTTATTGATCAAGAAAACCTCATTTGAGGTAAAACACTGTAAAACTAAAACTGTATTTACATTGAGGTCAGCTCAAGCAGGTAAGTTAAAGAAAACTTATATTTGAAACACCAAGACCTCAGGGATTAGATAACTATTGTTAGAAAGGGTACAGGAGTGCTAAACTAGGAGTTGTCTTATTTTGAGTGTGTCACCAGCATCACAGCCTTAAACAGGTCAGGATCCAGGTCGTAATGTGCTCTGAAATATTCCAGCGAATATGCCCAAATTTCCTGCATTGAAAGCTTGTAAACGACGCGCACCTCGTCCGCTGTCAGTGTACGGATTTTCACCTACATCCGCCATGGTCACATTTCTATGTTGCTGATAGGTATAGCAGAGTTTTTTTTACGGTAGCCGTTTACGTTAATTCGTGTTTTGCTAGTAACGCATACACTAAACTAATCAGCGCATTGGACTAAGCATACAGTAGCCTTCGATTTGGCATACTTCCAGAATGGTCGAAGTACTGAAGGAACTGGTGGCCTGTCTGGCCAAAAGATGCCAGAAAGCAATTAGGGCAGCAAGAGTTCCACTATGTATAAGGAAAATATAAAACAACAAAAGGTATGGGATAAGTCCTCGCACCTAATGCGGATCCACCTTAACATACCTTCCTTCTGCTATGTACCCTGGACAACCATCTTGATCAACCTTAAAGACCAACCTGTATTCAGTTTATTTTGTATATATGTGAATTTTTGTGTGTTATATGTTACCGTTTCCAATATCTTACTTTTGTACCACAGTACAGTCAATAAAAGATATATATATATATATATATATATATATATATATATATATATATATATATATATATATATATATATATATATATATATATATATATATATATATTGACATTTCTGGGTTAACACACTCACGTTTTTCTCTGAAAAAAATGTGAGTTCTGCAAGCAAGCGAAGTGAAGTGGATAGAGTGAGGATCTTTGCTCAGTATTCATTACAGAGGCATGCGCTAGGCATCTTGGCCATAAGCCTAAACCTTACAAATACAAAGGCAGACTTCATCAAATAATGCTGACACGAGAGATCGCGAAAAATGACAAAATTCACCATTCGCCTTCACTCGTGTTTTGCCTTATAGCCAGAGGCAAAAAGTCCTTATGTTAAACCTAAATAAACATTGATATAGATACATTAAAAAGGTAGAAGTTGTCATCTCTATATTAATAGCAGGTTCCAAATTTTGTGACCGTAACTCCTCCAAAACGGCTGCAAGCATGATGCTGTGGCTTTGCATGCCGATTAGTGGGGGCTGATGTTTTGCGATAGCTAGGTTTGAAGTAAAAATAACTCACAAAAATGTTTTTGTGAAGGTTTTTTGTTTTGAATGAAGATCTAAACTAAACTTAGCATGAGCACATTGTTGCAACATTTTGTATTGTGCAGCAATCAGAACAATATGATTTACTATTGTTGGAAGCATGTGCATGTGATACGCTCCCATTGTTGGGGCAGGGGGTTATTATTGTAAATAAACTCCTCCCTCAACAGTGGGAGCGTCACATGCTTCGAACAATAGGAAATCCTATTGTTATATGATGTTCTGATTGTTGCACTATCCAGAATGTTACAACAACAGCTTCATTTATACGTTTGGAAGCCTTGTGAAATAATGGGAATTGATCATTGGAGGTAGGTGATTGTGGCAAGACCAGTGAACAGCCAAGTCAGCAGTTAAAACCGAACCACTCCCGTGATCAATTCCTACAGTATACCAAAGCTACCAACTCAGCCACAAAACATCATATAAATTGCATTTATACATTAATTTTTTAATACATACTTATCCGACTATATTGATGAGTGATTACTCAATGTGTTCAGTAGACATCTTTTCTCCGATGTAAACGTTCCTTGTATACACTCTGTGCATAACCCGACTATATATTTTCCTTAGTTCCTGCTTAGATGAAGAGAGGAATGGATATGTAGCGAGAGACCAATTAGTATATGCGCCATCGTGAAGGGCTGGACAAGACATTTGGGCTTTTGGTTGAGGCTAACCTGTTCAGGTTGACCGGCTGACCACTTGTTTTTATTTATCTAAGGTTCCTGATAATTTGTGTATAACTCGATATTCGTTTATGTTAGCCGCTTTTAGTTCACCCCTTTTTTCTGTTTGCGTACGTTACTGTTCAGTTGGATAAGTACTTTGTACACATATTTTCGTGCCTTTTCTTTTGCTCACTTTGAATATGTAGTAAAATGCTATTTTGTTATCTCAGGGTATAGTCTATTGTACATTACTGATTACATTACATTATATTCCAAATGATTAAGCAGTGCCTTTGACTTGTCGCATGTTTCGTAGCCCCTGTCGTAGGCTGGTGCGACAATGAGACAGTTGGACACTCCTGGGAATATACGCATACGTTCGTTATCAAAATTTAAAAATACCCCTATAGCACTGATTTCTGGCCAGAAAAGCACCCTTACTTTAATAAAAACGCTGACCTTTTCCACTAAATAAACACCCCTTCTTTTATGAAAACACTGACATTGGATGAACGCGAATACATATTTTAACTTATGATTTTATAATCCTCTGCATGTTTAGCAGCAGCAAGTGTCGGCAGCAGACTCGGAAGCCCAGTCACATCGGGAGTCACTTGGCGTCAGAGCCGCGTATATTTCGTGGATTGTAAGGGGATTTTGACCCCCATATTTCGTACCTAGGTACAAAAAAGTACCCTTCTTTTACAAAATCGCGGACATGCGGAGGTCTTAAAAAAAGACCCCTTCTTCCGCAAAATACATAACGCAGGTGCGGCCCCCCTATGTACCTGAGTGCCCCCCCCCCCCCCCCCCCCGAACTGATCGCACACAATTAGCTGACAAGGGTACAGACCCGTCCTTATTACACTGACTACTCCAACAAAGGGAATTTCCCTATTGTTGCCACGGACATAGACACTTTTATTTGCACAAAAGGCATAAAACGTACCCGATCACTCGCAGCTCTGTAGCAAAAAAAATCAACTCATGACACCCCAATTTTTTTTCGCATATATAATGCAAATTCACAGGGCAAGAACATATCAAAAAGTAAAAAAATTCTCTGGACTGTTTTTTTTTTTTACAATTCAATATGTGTAACAAAATGGTCTATATTCGCGTCTTAGCAAGCGCAACACGAGTCCAACAAAGGAATTTCCCCCCTATTGTTGCCACAACAATAGGGAAACAAAGGTCGCGTCATTGTCCTTATCAAAAAGTTAAAAAATTCTCTGAACTGGTTTTTTTTTTACAATTCTTTATCTGCTATAAATTGCCCTATATTTGCGTACACTTTTAAGGAAAAAGTCTTTATTTTTTATTCAACCTCTCCAGTTCAACTGTAGCTTGTGCAAAAGATAGAGTAGGGTTTGAAATACAGTTTGCACAAGCAGAAAGAGGATCTACTCCAATAACTACATGCAAATTTACGTTTTTAAAGATTGCCGATTAATTTTTCTGTATATAAAAAAACGCGAATGATCAGAAAATAAAAAAATGCACGACTTGGCAGCCCTTTTTCTTTCAAATGGCCACTTTTCCAAAATCACAAATTCGTCTCTAGCAAAAAAAATCGGCCAGACAGACAATTTCTTTTTACATTTCCTTTAGTTTTGTCCCACAAGGTACAACATATCCAAAAATCACAAAATTCTAAGGACAAAAAAAAAACTGGTGCGGGCATCCTTAAGACAACATAATTTTTTAATCTAGAAAGTCCCTAATATGTTCTTTTTAAATAAATTAAAATCGTAATTTTAGGCCCAGTAATTACGGAGAAATCATTGAATGAAAATGCCTTGAATACACGTTTTTATTTCCCGACTTTCTCTGCAAAATATGTCCGTTTTCATTTGGTGATTTCTCACTTATCACTGGGCCTAAGACAACAAATTTGATACATTTGGAAAGGCGGTGATATAGTCTTCTAAAATATATTAAAGTTGCAATTGTGGATCCAGAAATCACGCTGTTCTTATCTCATAAAATTAGATGCGGTGTATTATAAAAGCCCGTGCTGTGCACGGGTTGCAGCTAGTGCATATTATATTGTGACGGAATGACCCCAGGGCTAAGAAACAGGTCATGTTCCGTCACTTCTATTATTGTAAGCTGGGTCTCCGCCTTCGCAGAGCCTAGCATTTAGACGTGCTACAAAGTATCTAGTTATTTCGAGTGCTCTGTGACGTAGCGCTCGTGCGGCCTCAACGATTAATGTACCGCGCGTGCGATTGGAAGGAAGGGCGGGAAACTAGGTTAGATTCGAAATCACGTCAGTCTTAGATTAGAGTTAGAGTAGAGTAGAAGTGAGAAGAAGAGAGTTAACGACAGAGGTGCTTACAGACGGATTAAGGTGCTTGAGAACTGGATTTAGACTACCCAGGGAGTAACGATTACAAGGTCAAGTAGCCAGAAAGAGACTGAAGCTGTTCACGGATTATTATGTGTACTTAGGGAAGATTATGATGACAGCATAGAGAGGATCTGTAGCTGAGTAGAGTGTGTATTTACATCCGGATTTACCAGACATTGAGACCAGAGATCAGAGAGATCAAAAACTTTTTGTGGACTTGTGATGTCGAGATAGTCATTTACATTGAGTGGACTTATTGTGTTGATGCTGCTGTATAGAGAACGAGTGCGGTGGTATGTATATTGTACTGTGATGATTAAACTGTATTGTTGATTTATACTTGCTTGTCCCGTCTTCTCTTCAACACCACATCCATCCCCAACCTTCGCTAAGCGTTATTGTAAGAGTCAGAAAACCCAACTGAGCTTTATTTCATTTCAAGAGAGAACTAAGAAACCTTTTATTTAAGTAAGGTGATTCTGTATGTTAGTCGGATCATTCCTTCGGCCAGGGATCCATTCCGCTACATATAGCACACTCTTCTTTGGTGACAGCGGTGGGATAGTGTTTAGCACTATCGGCGAAATTCTCGAAACTTTTTGTCGGAACGAACTCACAGTTGGTAGTAATAATCAGTGGGGATGGAAGGTGAAGCGGAACGAAAGCAAATTGTCGAGGTGGTGGAGGAACAGGCGGACGGTGCGTTGCAGCTCGAGGGGGTAGACATCACGCAGCCGTGGCTGGCGGCGCAGTCACTGGTGATGGCGACGGCCAACAGATCGGGATCGGAGTTTGGGCGAGAACATTCACCAAAAGTGGCATTGAGTCCACCTCAAGAAACAGAATTATCGTCCAAACCACGCATAAAGCGAACCTTTCTTACGCCTGAGCGAACCGATTCCTTACGCATTGAGCGAACCTTTCTTACGCCTGAGCGAACCGTTAAAACTTTCAGAGAACAGATCTCGGGTGCCCGTTTGGACGACTTTATATCAGCAGATCGTTCATTTGGTGCAACCCGAGAGACAGAGTGGCCGTCCGAGCGACCGGTAGCTGAGAGACACGCGGTTCTTCAGAGAGAGAGCAAGGTAGAGGCGGGAGATTCGTCGTCAGATGCAGAGTCGGTGGCGCCAGATCGACCGTGCCGTGACGTCACAGGGGAGCGGGTGACCTCCAGAGCCGAGCAGAGGACAGAAGCTGATTGCGGTACACGAGCACCACCAGGCCATCCCTCGGCGAGTAGAAGAGGAGCGGTCAACGCCTCGTTGGACACTACGGTGCCCATGATGGAAGTGCCGTTAGCCAGTAGCAGCTCCGGGGTGATTGACTTTCCCAGGAAGGGAATTGTGGGGGCAGGGCGGACGACAGCCCCGGCCCGAGGTACAGAGTCACCGCGAGAGAGAGAGCCGATTGGTATGGAACAGGTGATAGCAGACATGGCAGCCCTGATGGGAGGAACGTTGAAGACGATAGCGGAGACGCAGCGGGCCATGGCAGCACGAGTAGAGGGAACACGCGAGCCCCACCGGCCGAAGACATCAGAGCACTGGCGAAACGCCCGGGTGGACCGCTTTGACGGGGTGAGCGAGGCATGGGTGGATTATCGCATGCACTTCGAGGCGACAGCGAGGCTCAACAAGTGGAGCGACAGCGAGAAGAGCCTGTGCCTTATCGCGGCTATGAAGGGAGGAGCCCAGCGGGTGGTGCAGCACCTGTCCGACGCCGAGAGATCCTCGTACCGAAACATCGTCAGGGTTCTTGACCAGCGCTACGCATCAGATGACCAGGCCGAGAAACACGCCATGGAGTTAGCACAGCGTCGCCAGAAGCCAGAAGAGAGTCTGCAGGAGTTGGGTGACGTGTGTAGAAGGCTGTTCACCCTGGCCTACCCCGACGCAGAAGGGAAGTTGAAGGATCGTCTCATGAAGAAGGCGTTCATCGAGATGATTGCGGACGAGAAGATACAGCGTTTGACCGCCAGAGGGGATGCCCAGACCTTGGAGGAAGCCGTGCACCTAGCCATCAAGTATGAGGGCACTGAAAGCGGGCGTGGCGCAAAAGAACCGAAGGGAAAACCCCTGCTGACCACGGTAGCACGACAGGTGGGGACGGTGACACCCACTGCGGAGAACACCATACAAGCGAAGTTAGAGGCCTTGGAAGAACTCGTCCTGAAGTTGCAGCCTAGAAGATGGGAGGGTGCTGGGGGACAACAGAGGCCGTTCCTGTGTTATAGCTGCCGACAGCCAGGCCACATGGCGAGAGACTGTCCCAACAAGACCGGTTCGGGAAACGGGCAGAGTGCCGCCCCCGGGGCAGGAGGGCCGGCACAGGAGGAGTAGAACAGACGCCCAAGAAAATACACTTCGACGGGGAAGATGAGGGGAGCCCCTACATGATTGGAAAGATAGGAGGAAAAGAGTACGAATGCTTGTTGGATACTGGCGCCACGATGTCGATTATCTCACCCGAGGTCTACCTGAACCACCCGAATAGAAACGACCTAGCCCTGAGAGAGTGCAGAGAGAGGCTAGTCTCCGTCGACAAATCACCGGTGACAGTTCGGGGAGAAGTGGAAATAGAAGTGGATTTGTGTGGAACGATATTGGTAGGACACTTCATGATAGCGGAGATAGCGGATGACGTCGTGTTAGGTATAGGACTACAGAGAGCGGGCGGAATCATGGTGAACCATCATACTCAACAAGTCGAGTTCGAGGGAGGAAAAACAGTCCCCTACATCAGCCAGAGAATATCAGGGCTGTCGAAGTGTTGCAAGGTGCTGGCAGACAGAACAGTGGTGATACCCCCCCGAAAGGAAATCCTGACCACGGGGTATATCTGCGGCCGCACGAAAGAATTGGAGAAAGTTAGAGGATCAGGATTGGTGGAACCTAGTTTGAAGGGGAAGATGGGACAGAGGGACGTCATGGTGGGGAAAGCACTGGTGGATGTGGGCAAAGATTATATACCCATCCGACTCCTCAATACCACCAGCGAACCTATCACGATCTACAAGGGCACGCCAGCAGGAGTAGTGACCCCGGTGGCCGGAGAGCCACCCGTCCCCGTGGAAACCAAGAAAGAACCAGAGAAGAAAAGATGTACAGAAAAGATGCCCGACTTCCTGCGGCCATTGTGCAAGGATGGAAGTGAGAACCTGTCGTCGGAAGGGAAGAAGAAACTGGCGGAGCTGCTGACCAAACACCAGAGTGCTTTTGCTAGCGGGCCAGACGACCTGGGGCGGACGCATTTGGTCCAGCACGAGATCAGGACACCCCCAGACCTGCGACCACTGCGACAGCCGGCCAGAAGGTTCCCGTTTTGGAAACAGACAGAAGCCAAGGAAATAGTGGACGACCTGCTGAAGAGGGACCTGATAGAGCCGTCGGCGAGCCCGTGGGCGGCACCAGTGGTGATGGTGAAAAAGAAAGACAACACGACCCGTCTGTGCGTAGACTACCGACGTCTGAACAGCCACACCATCCAGGACGCCTACCCCTTACCCAGAATCGATGATTCACTAGATGCCTTGGGAGGAAGCAAGTGGTTTTGTACTCTTGACCTGGCCAGCGGCTACTGGCAGGTGGGAATGTCCAAGAGTGCACAAGAGAAGTCCGCGTTTATCACCAGCGGGGGGTTGTATTCCTGGAAGGTCATGCCCTTTGGCTTGAGTACAGCACCCGGTACTTTCGAGCAGCTGATGGAAACAGTGCTGTCGGGACTACAGTGGGAAACCTGCCTCATCTACCTGGATGACGTCATCATCTTCGGGAAAACAGAGCAGCAGACCCTGGACCGCCTGGATGCGATCCTGAGCAGAATAGGACAGGCGGGAATGAAGCTCAAGCCCAGCAAGTGTCGCTTATTCCAGAAGAGAGTACACTACCTGGGGCACGTGGTGACGGAGGAGGGAGTCATGACGGACCCTGAGAAGATCGAGACCGGGAGGGAGTGGCCAGTGCCCACCACGCAGACAGAGGTACGCAGCTTCCTGGGGACTGCATCGTACTACAGGAGGTTTGTACAGAATTTCGGGACAATTGCCTGTCCCCTGCATAGGCTGACGGAGAAGAACAGACCCTTCTTGTGGACCACCGAATGCCAGGTTGCCTTCGAGACACTGCGGAAGAAATTGGTGGAGGCACCCATCCTAGCTTACCCTAGCAGTGAGGAAGACTTCATCTTAGATACCGACGCCAGTGCCACAGGAATCGGGGCGGTATTGTCGCAGGTGCAAGACGGCGTAGAGAGACCCATAGCATATGCAAGTCGGGGGCTGAGCAAGTCAGAGAGGAACTACAGCGTGACGAAGAGAGAGCTGTTGGCGGTGGTTTTCTACTGCAAGTATTTCCGGCACTACCTGATAGGAAGAAAGTTCAAGCTGCGCACAGATCACGCCGCCTTGAGGTGGTTGCAAACCTTCAAAGATGCCACGGGAATGTGGGCCAGGTGGCAGAATACCCTGGCAGAGTTCAACAAGGAAATTGTGCACAGAGCTGGCAGGAGTCACGGTAACGTCGACGGCTTGAGCAGACGACCAAATGCACAACCAGAGAGGGGAAGAAGCTCCGACAGTGGCGACCCCGAAATCAAGAGTACAGAGAGTGAATCGCCTGTAGAGGTGGAAGAAGACATCACCTGCCTTCGTCCAGAGGAAAACCACAGGGTGGCAGCGGTCACTATACAGCCGCTGTGGACGAATGCTGAGTGGAGAGAATTACAGAAAGAAGACCCCGACATCGCGCCAATCTGGACTAGGCTGGCCAGGGGAGAAGAGAGACCCAGGTGGAATGAGATATCCGAACACAGCTTGGCCACCAAGTCCTACTGGGGAGAATGGCAACGCCTGAAGATGAGAGAAGGTGTCATTTACAGAAAGTGGGAGAGTTCCGACGGAGCGAAAGTTCACACTCAAGTGCTGGTTCCGAGGAGCAAGCGGAAAGAGTTCCTACAGCAGGCCCACGGGGAAAGGTGGACAGCTCATCTGGGAGTGAAACGAATAGTGGCACGTCTACATGAGAAGTACTTCTGGTATGACATGCGAGCTGACGTCAGGAGTTGGCTGGCCCAGTGCGGGGTCTGCGTCAGAGCCAAGGGACCGGGAGGCAGGACCAGGAAGAATCCTATGACCATTGTGAGATCGGGGACGCCCTTTGAGAGAATCGCCATAGACATGTATGGACCGCTGCCTGAGACAGCCAGAGGGAACTCGAAGATCCTAGACATCACTTGTTATTTTACCAAGTGGGTAGAAGCCTATGCCTTGCCGGACGAGACAGCCGAGACGGTAGCCGAGGCCCTGGTGAATGACTTCGTCAGCAGATATGGTACTCCTGTCTCCATCCACAGCGATCAGGGAAGAAACTTCGAGAGTACGCTGTTCCAGGAGGTGTGCAGATTACTGGGAATACGCAAGACAAGAACAACTGCCTATCACCCTGAGGGAAACGGAATGGTGGAGAGGTTCAACCGTACGATGGGAGCCATGATCAGAAGCCTGATAGGAGAAGAACACGACAACTGGGATAAAATCTTACCCCTCACCCTGATGGCTTACAGATCCAGTGTGCATGAGACCACTCAACAGACACCACACATGATGCTGTTTGGAAGAGAGATGACCGTCCCCTTGGCACTCACCATGTCCGAGTTGCCCACCAGCCTGGTGGAGCAGGACGAGCTGGAGCACACCTGGGACCTCCGAGAGAAATTGGCTAAAGTCCACCGACGGGCCAGAGAAGTCACCGGTCAAGCAATGCGACGACAGAAACTGCAGCACGATCGGGGGGCAATGGGCCACCTGAGAGACGTGGGAGACTTAGTCTGGCTGATCACCAAGGTTAGAAGACAGGGTAGAGCTGCCAAGTTTGAACACAAGTGCAAGGGACCCTATACCGTGATCGACGTGATGGCCGACGTGACGTACCGAATAGAAGACAAGAAAAGGAAGAGAACAGTGGTCAATGGAGAGAGGCTGATAACCTTTGTCAAGCCCGGGGATTGGTCTAGCACCGATGGAGCTGAGGATGAGCCGAGAGAACACGAGATTCTGACATCGGTAGACTCCGAAAGTGGTGATGACCAACCCGACGTGAGACCAGAGAAAGAAAATTCCCAGAGAACCTCAGGGCGGAGAGAAAGAAGAGCTCCGCAGCGCTATGGGTGTACATAGAGAGTGAAGAAAGCCAGGTGGTCTAAGGCAGAGAGAGATCGTATGGAAGTGTAAAGAATAGAGAAAGATAAGACACTGAAATTCGAGCTACGGAATACGTGTGTATATGCTGTGCCGGCTGGTAGCAGGGGAAATGGCAAGACTAGCCAGCAACAAGGATAACTCCTACAACCCTGGATCATGCTGACATCAACTCAAAAGCTAATGCACCGTGAGGACTGAAGAATATTCGTCTGGCTGGAGGAGGAGTCGTTTTGAAGAGAGAGAAGAACGCCAAGTAAATTACCAAATCCGAAATTGTGATCACACCCTCGAGACATCCCTTCCGTTCAAGAATGGTGATTTCGTCCGCTTGGAAAAGTGACAACCGCCTGAGTACCAGCAGGAAAAGACGATGGAGAGAAAATGTCCGACAGAAAGTCCTTAAGATGACACCTGGAAGAAATGGTTGCCATGGAAACGAGAAAGAAAGGCATCCGGAAAAAATATCCCAGAACAATCAGGAGATTGTAGCGTAAAAGAAGAGGGGGAGTAGGGTGACGGCATCATCCAGACCACCAAGAACAGTGAAGACAAAAGAAATTTCTGAAGTGTGAAAACTGAAGAGAAGAAGAATCGCTCTGGCGTAGGAAATCGCTGGAGTAGAGAAGAAGATTCGCTCTGGCGTAGGAAATCGCTGGAGAAGAGAAGAAGATTCGCTCTGGCGTTAGGAAGTTGCTGGAGAAGAGAAGAAGATTCGCTCTGGCGTTAAGAAGTTGCTGGAGAAGAGAAGAAGATTCGCTCTGGCGTAGGAAATCGCTGGAGAAGAGAAGAAGATTCGCTCTGGCGTTAGAAAGTTGCTGGAGAGAAGACATAGAGACGCTCTGGCGTGAGAAACTGCTGGAGAATGGAGACTGTGGAGAGCGGCGAACTGTGCCTGTTGCTGCGTCGAGTGTTGACAAGTCGAGTGAGAAGTCCCATCTGGAGACCAAGGGGTTTCCCCGCACGTGAGAGGGAGTCCCCGCATGACGTCACGGCAGTGGCTGAGTTTGACCTAGTTGGCGAAGCGAGGAATTTGCCGTGGGCGGAAGTACAGAAATAATCTCAGCGCGGCGAAATAGAAACCAACCGAGCTGATGGCAAGCAGTCAAGCAGTAGCTGAATGGAATGCGGGAACGTGGAGGCTGGAGAACGAGGAGACTTGGGATATTTCGGCGGTGATGGTGGAGGATGGCGACGGCGAAAGAGTCCGAAAAACAACAAGTGTCGCAGAGGTCACCTGAGAACCAATCAGATGTCTCCAAGGGGTGCCACACCCCCGGAACCGCATCACCAGATTGACCCAGTTAGCAGAAAGACGCCATTCTTCATCTCACGCCTGAGCGAACCAAACACATCACAAATTAATCGCCGCTAATCCTATTGTCAACAAGCCATCCGATACAAAAGAAAGCAACATGAGCATGCAGCCGACACACTCGCTTCGAGAAGAGGGATACTGCGGAATCCGCAAGAGGAATTTTTGGGATATGGGCCGACACAACCTAGACTTGCACGATGGAAGGGGAATACACGCGTGGAGGTGCCTGAGTTACAAGGGAACGGGACATGGCGGACGGTGTACCTACGTAGACTGCAACTTTACCGAGATGAAGATGCACTACATGAAACATCATGCCGAAGAACTCGAGTGCATACAAGTCAAGTGGAAAAAGGGGTACTATGCAGTCGAAGACGGACAAATCGTGCCTGGGGCTCCATTCTACCCATCGGAGCACCCGTTTAGCGCCGTCGACGACCCGGATTTCCCTGCCCGACGTCTTGAGATCGACGAGGAGAGATACCAGCAAACAGAGAGGGGAGCGACGCCGTTCGACCCGATGGTGCGGCCTACTTCGGCGAGTGCGATGTATCGCGTGGAGGCGAGAAGATGGGAAGACGAGACTCCACCAAGGAAGCGAACGAGAACACCTTCACCACCTCGCACCCGCAGAAACTCCCGAGAAGAAAGCAGGCGAGATACCGACAGGCGCAGCTATGGGGGAGGCGATAACTGGCACCAAGGTAGAGAGCCAGGAGCAGCGGGAGGCTACCCTCGAGACGACCATCCCCGTGGAGTGCAACCGGCTCACGTGCGGTACGAGGCTAATGCGGACAGGGCGAGAAAGGCCGAGGCAGAGCGGGACACGCTGGCCCAGCGGGTCCAGAGTGTCGAAGAAGAACTTTTGCAGTCCATGCAAGATGTGGAAGACCTCTGGAGGGAAAAGTACAGTGCCCTCGAAGAAAGCCACAAAGTATCGCTGAAGACGAAAGCAGAGATGGAACAGAAGCTCGACCTGATGACGTTACACGAGACAGAGTTAGAGCGGCAGTACAGGGAGCTGAGCGATAGATGCAGAGCACAGAAAGACTCGCTCACCCTGGCCAACCAGGCCGAACAGAGGGCCGTTGCGGGCCGGCGGGACGATGGGCGAACCATCCAGCAGCTACGCCGGAAAGTGACCAGCATCCGACAGGAAATGGCAGAGTGGGCTGGCGCCGAAGCAGCGAAGGCAACGGAGAATTACAAGAGGAAGAAAGAAATCACCGAAAACATGCTTGCCGAAACCCTGCTCAACATGGAAGAAGCTGAAGAAGCCAAGAGACAGCTTGACGTTCGTCTGAGGGCAGCGGAACAAGACGTAGAGAACTACAGAGAGTGTTGCGAGAGGGCGCTAGAAGATCTCCGGCTAGAGAAGCACGCCAACAAAGAAGCCACGAAGGTAGCCATGCAGGCTGCCCACTGCCAAGACCAAGAGAGACTGGTTCTACAGAAGCAGGTGACGGAGATCCGACTAGAGGCCAAGGAAGCGCAAGAACTGGTGCAGAGTTGCAGATTGGAGATCGACCATATGCAGCACCAAATAGAACGTCGAGAGCGGCAGCTGACGACGGCTGAGAACGAAATCTGACTTGTCCAGGAGCAGTCAGCCGGAAAGCAGGAAGAAATAGACGCCCTGACGACAAGCCTGGAAGACCTAAGACTACAGTGGGACGAGCTTAGCGGAAGCCGAACTTCGAGACCGCGAACGATGGTGGGGAGTGAAACGACCCTAGCCCTATTCCCACCAGTAGAAGACAGAGAAACAGATCAAGTCCAAGTGAGGCGAACCCTGGCGGTAGCCTACGACATCAGAGCAGTCCAGCGGGGACAGGTTGTCGAACATCCTCGTCGTGTCACCTTCGATGCCAACGTGCTGAGCCCCATCGTGAGAACCAGCCCTGATGAACTGATGACATACCTGGAGAAATTCACCAGGGCGCGCATCGGTGAAATCCGAATGGACCTCGAGAGGAAGGCCTTTGATCGGGGGGTGTTGGAGGGTATGCGGCGACAGCAGATGGCAGACCGGGATGCGGCTGACGGGATCATCCTTATCTCCGATTCGGACCCCTTCTCCGACTCGGAACCCATGCCCGACTCGGATGCTTAAGTGAAGAAACTTGGGGCAAGAAAGAACAGACAACCTCGATCTTACGCATTAAGCGAACCGAAATATCTCACGCCTGAGCGAATCATTTTGTTTATTTATTTATTTATTTTTATTGTGATCATCATGAGACGTCTACTTCTACTTTCTGGCGCTGGAGTACCCAGCAGCAGCGGTCGAACCTTAGACCTGCCTGCTATTCCCACTACAACCTATTCCGTCCATCATCTGTGGCGCTGGATTACCCAGTCACGATGATTTGTGTTTCTTCCATGGATAATTACCCGAAGTGCCAATTTACTACGTCCATCGTCTGTGGCGACGGATTAACAAGTCACGACGATTTTGTGCCTAATTATTGGATTATTATTGACTACTCTACGAACTACCGGACCTGTGTACCATCCACGACGTCCCAGGAAGAAATCGGTGACCAAGAAGAAGTTTTAACGAAGTGACACTTGAGAGATTTTGGACTATGCTGGTGTGTCGGAGTCGTTCACATTTTGGTGAACTTAAAATAAGCGAACAATTTTGAGACCTTAGCGACACAACAGCTGGTAGCCGTAACGTGAGTAAACCACTGTATTGCATGATTTTGATTGTTTTTATCTTGCCATGTTTTATCCATGTTTTTATTGTTCTTAGAGTTAACTCAGAGTGCTATTTTTCTAGTCCAAGATTTTATAAGTCGAGTATTTTAAGAATTAACGTTTAACGTTTAGGTATGAGAGGTGCGTTATTTTTAACTAAGTAGTTATAGTAGTTCTTTTTAAGTATTCCGCTCCAGTGCAGAGTTCGTGTTGTTATGTAGATTTTCGAGAAATAAGAGTATGTCAATGAGCGATATTGAAAGTAAACAAAGTGAGCGATAATTGGGAGAGTGGGACCGGAAGTTCAGGACTTGTCCACTCTCGGGAACTGTGTACATTAGAAGTTAGTATTCCTATACTGTGTTTAGTGACCTGTGTGTCACTTGGTTATTCTGTTCATAACAGACGAGTTTAGAACTTTTTCGAGAGAATTGTTGTTTAACGTTCGAGTTACGTTTAGAGTTCCCTTTTTGGAAATTTGTGAAATTTAGGAATCGAGGACGATTCAGAGCAAGTCGGGGGCTGTGTGACGGAATGACCCCAGGGCTAAGAAACAGGTCATGTTCCGTCACTTCTATTATTGTAAGCTGGGTCTCCGCCTTCGCAGAGCCTAGCATTTAGACGTGCTACAAAGTATCTAGTTATTTCGAGTGCTCTGTGACGTAGCGCTCGTGCGGCCTCAACGATTAATGTACCGCGCGTGCGATTGGAAGGAAGGGCGGGAAACTAGGTTAGATTCGAAATCACGTCAGTCTTAGATTAGAGTTAGAGTAGAGTAGAAGTGAGAAGAAGAGAGTTAACGACAGAGGTGCTTACAGACGGATTAAGGTGCTTGAGAACTGGATTTAGACTACCCAGGGAGTAACGATTACAAGGTCAAGTAGCCAGAAAGAGACTGAAGCTGTTCACGGATTATTATGTGTACTTAGGGAAGATTATGATGACAGCATAGAGAGGATCTGTAGCTGAGTAGAGTGTGTATTTACATCCGGATTTACCAGACATTGAGACCAGAGATCAGAGAGATCAAAAACTTTTTGTGGACTTGTGATGTCGAGATAGTCATTTACATTGAGTGGACTTATTGTGTTGATGCTGCTGTATAGAGAACGAGTGCGGTGGTATGTATATTGTACTGTGATGATTAAACTGTATTGTTGATTTATACTTGCTTGTCCCGTCTTCTCTTCAACACCACATCCATCCCCAACCTTCGCTAAGCGTTATTGTAAGAGTCAGAAAACCCAACTGAGCTTTATTTCATTTCAAGAGAGAACTAAGAAACCTTTTATTCAAGTAAGGTGATTCTGTATGTTAGTCGGATCATTCCTTCGGCCAGGGATCCATTCCGCTACAATATGTAAGATTTAATCTAATGCACTGCAAGTCTCGATGCACAGTAAAAAGGAAATTTACCTTTTTCACCTTTCAATGGAATAACAACAAAAGGCCTTATTGAAACAATATAAAAGCCATTGGGATTAACAGCTTTTTATTTTCATTTAATAGTAAAGCAGGACATAGTACCAAGCTGGAACAGGTTCAGAGACATGCTGAGTGTATCTGTACCACCGATCTCGCAGTACTGAATACACACCATTGTTTTTAAGGTAGCAGGAAGTACATACAAAACCCATTCACATCTCTAAGGCACACATAACCTACACTGAATAGGTATATCTTGACAATTTTTTGAATTTTAATACATGTATTATTTTGATTTGAATTATCATCGCTTTTTCTGGCATATTTAGGCTAATTTGTGACTAGCCAGTCGTAAGTGGTAGAGGAAACAGGAGAAATCAGCAAAAACCACTGCCTGACCTTAATTTAAGTCACTGGCAACTTTCTCGTTTCCTGGGATTTAAACCTGAAAAAAGGTGAGACACAGAAGGCAGGCAGTGGCAGCACCTGAGACCACTCGACCATCAGTGCTGGCCTATTTTGATAACACAACAATTTTTTAAGAAATACTTGGTCCTAAGTTGTAGCTGCATTTGAGTTTTACAACCCCTCTTCAGCTATTTTTCAAACATTACTTTAATTAATAAATTATCTTCAAAGATGTCAGTCCATGGTTAGACCAGATGCAAATTGGTTTTTAAAAAACATCTAAACCCTGTCATATTTGTATTCATTAGAAAGCTCTCACTGAGCACTCATATGAGTACCCATTTGCCAGGGTTTCAGTCATTTTTCAGCGTTTTTGCATTATTTTGTATTGGCAAAATTAGCCACTAGCAGCATATTAGGGTTAATAAGAGGTTAAGGTTTAGATCATGGAAATTAGGTTGGACGAGCTTTCAGTTTAAACGTCCTTAGTGCGGGTAGCTATCTGGCAAGTGGTGACATTCTCAGGCATGCTAGGCATGGCCAGGTTAAAATATTTTCATGATCTGTACGTTATAAATCTGAAATTCAGATTCGGTATGGAAGCTAGTTATTGGATGGTAGCGAGTCTAACTACATTCTTAATGGCAACATATTTTTCTACATTAAAGAGACGACAAGACTGAAAAGTGCTTCTTAAATTGCGCCAAATATGTGATTGCATACATTCTTCAATTGGTGAGAAGCTGTTGCTTGTTAGTTTTTCCTAAATTTCTGCCGGTGAAAGTAGGTATTCCTTGATTTCTCAGACGCCAGAAGTTTCCTCATTTGGTGCATACCACGCAGGTGAGTTCTCGCCCATTGACGTATGGTGGGCATGGCAACGATCCGCAAAAGCCTTCGACGTTGTAGAAAAGGGCGCCATCTTGACTTGGTGCGCCTGCGTTGTCAGCCTCTGGGTGTTCGTCTACACACTCAAAGGTGGTCCTGCCCTTATCGGTGTGGTGGGCTGACATCAGGTAGCCCCAGTACTCCATCTCCCAGCCATCCGGGCAAGTCTTCCAGGCAGGTATCATTATACTTGTCGCGCGGGGCACATAGCAAGCTGCGCAGGGCACGTCCATGTCGTGGAGTGCATATGGGAATGGTGAGTTCGACTGATATAGCTCGTATTCAGCGCCATACATGTAACTTTTGGACTGATGACCGTCCGTGAACTTGCCCCACTGAGGGGTCATTGGGAGACACTGGTAGTTGCCACCCCCGCCTTCATGGTTATACCAAGATCCACCAGTTACTCCTACAATATAGGAAAGTGAGAGTGAGAGAGATAGAGAGTACCTTATCCGCCCTCAGCAGCAGGAATTGGAAAACTGTTGATTTTTCAATATTTTGTCAGGACAAATATGAAAATATTCCAATTGCCTTTAAAATCAATCCAAAGAAATAAAGGTTAATTCAAGTGCAACCCAAGAACTGAATGTGTGAAGGATGGGGGGACTTTTAAACTGACCTATGTCTTAGAAATTTCAGGGTATTTGATGTGTTCTATGTGTTGTCTTTTAAATGTGCCTGTTGTAGTTGCCTGCATGAAGTGTTCTGTGTCTTGGAAGTAT
Organism: Maea johnstoni; assembly: GCA_963942565.1. Lineage (NCBI taxonomy): Eukaryota > Metazoa > Annelida > Polychaeta > Spionida > Magelonidae > Maea > Maea johnstoni. The sequence continues at coordinate 50,755,561 of OZ012688.1, read as the reverse complement.
TTTAGATGGGAGGTCTTTGATCTACACGTGCAAGTTGCATTCATGAAGTCTTCTGCGTATTGAAAACATTCTAGTGGGATGCATACGACTGAACTACATCATTCGTGTGTATGTGGTGATCTTGTGTCTTTGAAGTATTGTAGATGGACGTATTAAAACTGTGATGGCTGCATGCATGAAGGTTTCTGTGTCTTTGAAGCTTTTCAGATTGATTCATGAACTGTGCTTGCTGCCTGATTGAAGTTTTTTCCGTCTTTGAAATATTGTAGAGGGATGCTTTGAACTGCACTTGTTGCGTGCATGAAGTGTTCTGTACCTTTGAAGTGTTCTAGATGGTCGTTTTTGAACTGCACTCGTCACGTGCATGAAGTGTTCTGTGTCCTTGAAGTGTTGGCGATGAGCGTTTTGGAACTGTGATAGTTACATGCATGAAGTGTTCTATGTCTGTGCAGTATTCTAGATAGTCGTTCTGAACTATGGTAGCTGTGCGCATGAAGTGCTCTGTGTCTATGAAGAATTCTGTATCTTAGCATATAGAAAGTTTGGTATGTGGGCGAACAAAGTATCCACGTTTACTGAGAATATGAATATGTTAGAAGCATGACTATAGCTCTGTGTTTACTACCTATATAAAAGACACCTGAAAAAGCCCGAGCTACTCTGCCAGTTACGGGGAAGTGCAAAAAATAAGTCCAGCCCGTCAAAGTCTGCGTAATATTACTATAAACGAGGTCCAAGCTTCGAATTGGCAGCATATTCAACGGTTATTTTAATAATGCCGTTGAAGTTAGAAAGAAATTATAGTAAAGCACGCCATTTCTAGCGTAATGAACGGCCAGCTGCTTGCGGGGGTCGGAGCTGCTCTCAACTTCCGGTTGAGCACAATCCATAATTGCAGCGTGTAAATGTGCAATTCACACAGAATAGGTGAGATATGCATCTCACCTATTTCTAAATGTGTTTCTTTGCGAGATTAGCAAAGAAATTCATAAATCATGAGCAAAAGAACGATGTGTTCCGTTGGCATGTGAAATAAGTGTTTTAATTTCATATGGATATCACGGCCTAGGTTCGTGGCTTAGCGGATAGACGTTCGCACCACTACTTTTGGTGCGGACGAGGCGGGATCGATTCCCCTTAGGGGAAGGTGACAGATCATAACTCCTCTTTTCTTTTGAGAGAGAGAAAATAAGACATTTTTGACCCAAAAGATTTAACAATTTTTTATTGATGTAAATGAAGAAATATATATATATCTATATATATATATATATATATATATATATATATATATATATATATACATATGTGTATATATATATATATATATATATATATATATATATATATATATATATATATATATATATATATATATATATATACATATATATATATATATATATATATATATATATATATATATATGTATATATATATATATATATATATATATATATATATATACATATATATATATATATATATATATATATATATATA
>OZ012688.1:50721218-50753858 GCA_963942565.1 Maea johnstoni | reverse complement strand
GATTGTTGCACTTTGCCCACCTCCCTCTTTATTGTCATCAGGGCGTGAGGGAATTCTAACGACTGGTGAGGGTATGTCGGTGGTTGGGTCCGGCACCCCTTACTGATGTCGACCGCGATCTATGTGGCCTGCCCTGAAGTGTGGTCTGAGGCAATGCCAATGACTGCTAGCTGTCTCTTATCAATGTCTGGGTTTTGAAACCCTGCTGAGGTATGAGAGAATGATGCCACTGATGTGGGATCAAGCGGCGGATTGGTTGCCCTATCAGCCACGCCTGCCTGCCTATATGCACCCTGGCAGCAACATGGCAGAAAAACTGACAAATAAATGAAAATCCCAAAATCTTGGTCTCAACGTGTTCTTGCGCAGGGTCTACCAACTGCAATATCGCATGCTACACGCATGCAATACCTTCACTACCCCAACCCCAAGTATACTCGTAGCATTAGGAAATCACGAACAAATATGTAAATTTTTAGCGTCATGGTTGATTGTTAACCCGCACTTACCAATGATTAAAGGTTTCGCATCGTTTTTCTAGGGTTGTCCTGCCACTGAAGAATCAGTGATATTAATATTTCATATTTTCCATTCAATAATTGATATAAATATTTTCTCTGAGAGCAATGTAACTGCCAGCAGACTCCCCGCAGGGCTTGTTGAAATAATAAAGATGGTTGAAGTATTCTGGTGAGCCTGTTAACATTTAGCTTAGGTGCTGGAGTGAAGTGTTTTATTGTTTGCGTTGGACGGAAGCTGGAGTGAGGTATTCTATTGCATGTGTTTGACGGAAGCTGAAGTGAAATGTTCTACTGTATGTGTAGGACGAAAGCTGGAGTGAAGTGTTTTGTTTTAAGTGTAGGACAGGAGCTGGATTGAAGTGTTCTATTGTATGTGTTGGACGGACGCTGGAGTGAAGTGTTCTATTGTATGTGTTGGATGGAAGCTGGACTGAAGTGTTCTATTGTATGTGTTGGACGAACGCTGGACTGAAGTCTTCTGTTGTATCAGGAACTATTTATTTAAAAGGGACCAGACACTGTAATTGAAGCCCATGGTGTGATGTATCAACCAATGGCTGCAATGTATTCTGAGTAATTGCAATCCCGCAGTAAACGGTACATAAACAAAGGCCAGTTGACTAACAGACATGCTTGTTCAAGCAACATCCTAAAAACGGATTCTTTATACATTTTTGGAGCACAGGAGCCATAAAATCAATTTGTTAGGTTAGTACATAATTAATCTTATTTTTCCTGAAAGAAAAATAACTGTGCAGAAAAGGAAAGACAACTTAGTTACGTTTGGTCCAAATGGCTCTGTTATAGAGTTCTACCTACATTCAAGCAGCTAGAATGAAAATATCTAAAATGGTTGGTCATTTTCCTAATGTGTTTCCTCTTATAATGGTGTAAATCTTCATTAATTAAAAAGTTTGCATGATGGTCTTGAAGATGAAAGGGTTTAAGAAGCAAACACATTATGCTAAGTATTTTTTATAAATTTTTCAAATCAGAGATGCAGGTAGGTTTGTGGATGAGAGCTTCATTCAACCTCCTTGTAAACTTGATTCAAATACTCCTTCATTTATTGTCTAGTTGCTTTCAAAAAGGATAAGAGGATAGCAGACCTAGTAATCCTAATTTTAAAGGATTATTTGTGCATGACTTTGACTATTTTGTTGAATCTGAATTTTTAAAAGTGAAGTGTGTAACAGACTGGCCTTATTGAATGGCGGCCATTTTGTTACCTGAGCCTTTGTTAAACATTGACAGCTATGGCCAATTACTCTCTTCCTTTTCATTTGAAGGGCAGTGAGAGTATTTTGAATGTACAGTAGACTTGGTAAACATGATTTCGAAGTATGTGTCATACACAGGTAAAAATTGATGGGTCCAAACGGGCCCGGGCCCGTAACGGGCTCAGAACCCGTTATAACGGGCCAGTAATGGGCTCGTTTTTACGGGTCCGTTATGAGCCCATTACAGGCCCGTTATAACGGGCCCGTATAAATAATAAAAATAATGGGACCGTTACGGGTTTCCAAGCCATGAAATGTCGATATATTGAGGGATAAAAAAACGGGCCTGTTACGGGCCTGTTTGGACACGGGCCCGTAACGGGACCTTTGCGGGGCCATACGGCCCGTGAACTTTTACCTGTGTACCCCCAAGTAACCCCCTTCTTATGTGGGAATATTTCAATTTAAGGACATATTTATAGTAAAATCCATATGGAGCTATGTTTTATATATTTGATACTTGAACTGTAAAGGAAGGAGGTAATGTTATTTTAGTTTTTTTCATAGAAAAAAAAATCAGATAAAACCATTTAAATCTTTGGTGAAACTACTTATCCATTTACGATGCAAGGTGAATCCATGTGTTTACAGGGAAGAAAATACTCCTTATTGCACTTAGAGGTTCAATTGCAATATCATGATGTTAACGATAGTGTCAATGGATACATGAATCGCTGTTCTATAGCAACCAGCACAGTGCATGCATTGCAATTATGTTTACATATTATATGCCTTTGTAAATTCATACCAAATTAACTTGCCTGTGTAGCAGCGTTCTAATTGATACAAGCACTCAAAACGCTGTCTATTATATGCTGTGGGACTGTTGTCAGCTATGCAGCAGGTTCTAGAGATGGCAATTATTTCAGCCTCCTTTCTAGTCCCTTTCAAATATATAGGGTCTGGTTGTATGTGTTGGACGGACGCTGGAGTGAAGTGTTCTATTGTAAGTGTTGGACGGACGCTGGAGTGAAGTGTTCTTTTGTATGTGTTGGACTGACGCTGGAGTGAAGTGTTCTATTGTATGTGTGTGTGTGGGACGAGGTGTGAAACGCGACATGTTGTATTTTACCAGCATATATCAATTCCGCGCCGTCACGACATGATTTGCGCCCCCAGCGTATGTAGGTGGCGCCCACTTCCGACAGCACGCTGTACGGCGGTTCTGAAAAAGAGTATTACACTTAGTATTAGCCATTTGACCATTGTCCATCTTTTAAGGTGATGAGTTCCATTGCAAGCCAATTAAAAGCCCTGTCCCAAAACACACCTCAAAGCAGCATAATCCTATAACTAGGTGTATCTCCTGAGTGTTATCAGGTAGAGAATATCATCGCCACCTGTCATTATTCAATCCATATTCTGTTGTATTTCAAAATTTACAACTTTTCTTTCAAATGACATATTCTCATTAATTACGCAGGTGATGGTTATTGTAGGTTCAGAGTTACTTTAGGGATATCATTTACTATGCCCAATAAAAAGTATTTTTTTGATTTTTTACTGCTGAAGATTTTTTACGGGTCATAACATTGACAATTTTAGCTTGCAATGGTACCCATCACCTTAAGATGGCCAAGGTGACATCTTGAATTAATTTCTAAGTACTAATAGGTTAAAATTATGGGATATGCGTTAAATGAAAATAATGATTTTGATACATTATATTCATTGTCTAACATAATCAAAATGAAAATGATAACCTTTTGGATTCGGAATTTGGAATATCGTGTTTCATCACTTATCTGTCATATTGCGTCGTGACAAGCCAGTTGTAACAGGTAGGGGAAACCAGAATACCAGGCGAAAACCACCGCCTAACCCAAATCACTTTTAACTTTCTCACATAACCCCGCTGGTAAAAATGATAACAGAAAATGATAACAAAGACACTCATCTATATACTCTAAATGCTGCTATCATGTGGCTAGTCAGGTCATATTCAATTTGAAAGAATTATATAAGCCTGAAAATTTGTGCAGGTTTTACAAAGATCTCACTGTTTTAGTCTAGATGATTTTGATTGATGCTTCTTTTACATAGGTATTCCTTTTTTGAAACCCTTTGAAACAAATGAAAATGAGATCAAAACTTTTCTGTATCTCCAAACTACAACAGCAGCCAAACTCATGTTACGCATTGCTTCAATTTTTGAAAAAGATTTATAAATGCAACAATCATATTTACCCATAGTGCTATTGATAGGAAGTTCTGTCCATATTCTGTCCAGAGGTTTTTCGGATGAATCCTCTTTGAGAGCGGGCTGATCCCCTAGCGGGCGGTCGTGGTGTCTGCGGACTCTCTGCGCAGGCGCGAGTCCTGGAGGTCCAGGAGGGCCCGGGGGTCCTCTCAGTCCTGTTAGACCATGGGGTCCTGCTGGGCCAGTATAACCTCTCTCACCCATGGGGCCGGGAGCTCCACTGATTCCAGGGAATCCAGTGGGTCCGCGCTCTCCCTGAAACAAACACAGGACAACGTACATAGCTGGTACTGTCGGTCTCAATATGTACACAGTTTATATATATATATATATATATATATATATATATATATATATATATATATATATATATATATATATATATATATATATATATATATATATATATATATAATTCCAGATGGTCCGCGCTCCCACTGAAACAAACACAAAACAACTCACCTAAATGAGCCTGTCTGTCTTAATGCGTACACAGGTTATAGAGCAAGCACATACGCTATCCGCGAAAAAACACACACATTTGAAATGCCAAGAGAAATGTTCATAGCGCCTTTGTCCACTTTCGTTTTAAGGAGGTTAGAGGCATGTTACATGCACGATACTAGCCTGTAATTAAACAGGCCTGCTTGAATATGATATTTAATATATAGAATAATATAACAATCATACATCATTTAATGAACACATACATTAGTTTCACTGTTGCATCATGTGCCATACTTGTGGTAACGGGCCCGTTATTCCAGCAGGCCCGTTACTTCAAAGGCGATGTGGGCAGGATTCAAATGCGATGTCCCAGACAATGAATGCCCCCTCTTCAGGCAGAAAGTGTCAAAACTCCCGGAACACAGCTCTGCAGAAGAACTTGCAAACAGGTTCTCATGCCTTTTCAAGGAAAAGATTGATAAAATCAGGGATAACCTCCCTGACTGCTCTGACATCAACCTGGAAATAGCACAGTCACCACCTGTTTCCACTCTGAATGTTCTGCGGAATACCACAGAAGAGGAAGTATGGAAGATAATTTGCAAGTCTCCTGCAAAAAGCTGCATGCTTGATCCAATCCCAACTTGGCTCATCAAAAAAAGTAGAAGTGAATTACTTCCAGTAATGACTAACATCATAAATGCTTCTCTCAGATCTAGCCAGGTACCGAAATCCATGAAGTCGGCTATAGTAACACCGTTACTTAAGAAATCTACCCTAGATCCAGATATTCTAAAGAACTACCGTCGTGTCAGTAACCTGTCTTACATCTCAAAACTGTTGGAGAGGGTGGTGGCGGGGCGACTCACTGACTACATGACTGAGAACAACTTGCACGAACATCTACAATCTGCTTACAAGCCTGGTCACAGCACTGAGACTGCCCTAGTGAAAGTACAGAATGACATTCTAACCAGCATTGACCAGCATGGAGTAGTTATACTGGTCATGTTAGATCTGAGTGCGGCGTTCGACACCATCGACCATGATATTCTATTCAGCAGAATGGAAAATACACTAGGTATTATGGGTCAAGCACTTGCTTGGTTTAAGTCTTACCTGTCAGGACGCACACTCCGCATCAAGATTGACAAGTCATTCTCTGAGTTACAGGACATTCTGTGGTCCGTACCACAGGGATCAGTGTTAGGACCATTGTTGTTCCTGATCTACCTCCTACCCCTTGGAAAACTCATCAGAAAGCATGGTTTAGAGCTTCACATATATGCAGACGACACACAGCTCTATCTGGCAATAAAACCTATCACTCAACAAGCTGTGGACATAGGAGTTGCTAGGCTGGAGGGCTGCCTCACTGACATATATACATGGATGTCACAGAACAAGCTAAAACTGAATGCAGACAAAACGGAAGTCCTAGTGCTAGGTACCCCTAAGCAGCGAGCCAAAATATCTGTGCCTAGCATCTCCGTAAATGGTGAGATTGTTAAGATTCTCAATATACCTATCGGCAATCTGGGCTCTGTTTTTGATCCAAGCATGAATATGGCCGCACATGTGTCAAAGGCAGTCAAATCTGCAAACTATCACCTTCGAAACATTGGAAGGATCAGAAAATACTTGACTGCAGAATCAACTAAAGGTGCTGTCATATCCCTGGTAACCTCAAGATTCGACTACTGCAATGGACTTCTCTGTGGAATACCTGAAGAGCTAATATGTAAGCTCCAGAGAGTACAAAATAATGCTGCCAGGGTGATCACACTCACAAAGAAGTATGATCATATCACTCCAGTACTAAAGGAACTTCACTGGTTACCAGTCAGGAAGAGAATTGAATTCAAGATTCTGCTCCTGGCGTACAAGTGTTTGCATGGAACTGCACCCTCTTACCCGAGGGAAATGCTGAAAGAGTATGTCCCACCACGGACACTGAGATAAACATCCAAGAACTTACTCTGCGAGCCGAGAACCAACATGAAAACCTACGGTGACAGATCATTTAGTGCCTGTGCCCCAAAACTATGGAATCAGCTCCCAAATAATATTCGGGCAGCTGGGAGTGTGGCAATCTTCAAACGACAATTGAAAACACATCTGTTCAAAGATGTATTTATCAAATAACTATGTGGATATCAACATCTATCCTTTGACAATGAATGTAATGCGCCTTTGAGCATTTTTATATGGAAAGGGCGCAATATCAAATGACAATATTATTATTATTATGATGTGACGGGACCGTCTGAATGGGGCATGAACATTCCCGTGCTGAAACTTCAGGGCCTCTGTGGGTGCCGTTAAGTTGTGGGTCTGTATCAGGCCTGTAATGGTCCCTTGCCTCGGACCCATAGAGGACATGTCCATACGGGACTGTACTAGGGACAGAACTTCTACATTTTAACGATGCCGTAACGAGCCCGTTACTTGTTCAGAGAGACATCTGGTGACCACATTTCATCATAAAAAGCCACAAATTTTCAGATTTACATTTATTCCCTCTGAAATAAAGCTTTGGAAATGTTTTCAAAAATGTGCTTTATATATACAATACCTCCAAAATGATCACTGGAGCAAAATCTTTATTTTGCAAGCATTACCTTTTAACGATGCCGTAACGGGCCCGTCACAGGTCCAGAGAGACATCTGGTGGCCATATTTGTTATCATAAAAAGAAACATATTTTCAAATTCTTATTTTTCCTTCTGAAATAAAGCTTTGTTTTGTAAATTCAATATCTGCAAAATGATCGATTGAGCAGAAGAATCCTTTTATTGCAAACATTACTATTTTTGCACTGATAGTGACAAAGCATGGGAGGCGTGAAAATGGTATCTATATATATGATGTCACAGATCATTACTAATCATTATTGCTTCATCCATCTCCTCCATGTGACCACGTGTTATACGTTCATAATGCTTCCTACTAAGTTTGCCCCAGGCCCGCTCAGTCATGTTTACAGTGCCACCGGCCCGCTAGTTAATGAGGTCACCGATAGGTGGCTGCAGCTGAGCAGATTTGCCATGTGCTATATGTTCATAATGCTTTCTTCTCAGTTTTCATTGCCCCAGACCCGCTCAGTTAGCCCAGTTAGAATGATGTTTCATTGAAATAAATGATCATCTAAAACTCAGAGGTCTGTTTTTCTTTAGGAGCAATAATAATTGCCTTATAGACTGTTCCCCAGGGCGTTATGAGAATTTACCATAGGCCTTTATGCTGGTCGGCTGGCTCTCGGACCTCCGGTCCTTGGGCCAGCCCACCCGCCTTCAGGTCTATGATAAATCCTCATAATGCCCTGGGGAACAGTCAATAAGGCTTTAGCGTATTAGAAACATTGAACTCTAGTAAGGTGCTTCATCGAATAACTTAGCGAGACATTATTATGGTTATCAGGACAATATAACCCTGGACAATATCCCTTGGACAATATCTCCCCCGGACAAACCCCCCCCCCCCCCCCCCACCCCCGGACAAAATCCCCTCGTTCCAATATCCCCCTGGACAATATTCCCTCGGATGATATCTCTAGTAAAACATGTGTTAGTAAAAATGAAAAAAATTCCAATGTTTTAAATTATCCTAAAACATGTGTTAGTATTTTTTTTTTAAAGAATTAAAAAAGATTCCAGTGTTTTAAATTATCCTAAAACATTTGTTAGCAAAATAAATAAAAGAAATTCCAGTGTTTTAAATTATCCTAAAACATGTGTTAGTAAAATAAATAGTAAAAGTTTTCTAAAAAATCAAAAACAATTCCAGTATTTTAAATTATCCTTAAACATGTGTTAGTAAATTAAAAAAAAAAATCCAGTGCTTTAAATTATCCTAAAACTTTTTTTACTAACACATGTTTTACTAGAGATATCATCCGGGGGGATATTGTCTGGGGGGATATTGGAAGGGGGGGATTTTGTCCGTTTTTTTTTGTCCTGGGGGGATATTGTCCGGGGGGGGGATATTGTCCTTGAACCGACATTATGAAAAGATAAGATAAGATAAGATAAGATATGAGTAGATTCTCATGGGTATGTAATGATTGGTCACATCGATTGCTGAATTGACAACGTAACGGAATCAGTAATAACTGTGGTTGCATGGCGACCTCCTCCAAACCAGCAGGTTATCAAATAACTTGGCTAAATTGCCATAGAAGTGATATATTGCTGTTCCCCTCCCTTGGGACTTACTATGGAAATACCACAGCATTGAACTAAAAATACAACAGCAATACCACAGCCTTGGTTAGGTTTTGTTGTTATTGTTGCTGTACCTGTAACCTACCTTTAGCCCTGACGCCTCCCCTCCTTCTACTCCTCCTGGCTCGCCAGGCCTGCCATCTTCTCCTGGTCTGCCTGGCTCCCCGGTCGGACCCCGTAGGCCTGGTTCTCCTGGTTTCCCCGGACTGCCCGTCTCTCCCGGCAGACCGTCTCTGCCATCGCGGCCATCACGCCCCGGCGGTCCTGCAACAAACCGCTCGCTTCCTGCAGCAGCGACGGCGGACAAGAGAAAGAAATGTACTAGGCCCTAATTTTACGAAAGTGCTTGCGTTGTGTTTGTGATTTGAAAGTGCATTGTCTTCACTTTATTTTCATAACCACAACTCCTCGCAATCACTACGCAGTTTTATTCTTAGCTCCTAATTTTATTATAATAATTATATTTAAATTCATAGATTTATATTATGATAAATAAACAGTTATTGCCTGACTTGTTGGTGGATAGTGCATATTATCAACCCGAGGAGGAATTATTTCCCTCGGGCGTTGCCCTCGGGAAATAATTCCTTCTCAGGGTGATAATATACAAATATGACATCCCGCTGGGGATACCATGATGGAATGTCTCCCGAGGGAGGATGGTTTTCCCGAGGGCGAAGCCCGAGGGAAAACCATCCTCCCGAGGGAGATATTCCATCATGGTATCCCCAGTGGGATGTTATATTTGTTTTATTATACCGAACAAACCTCAATTTGGTAAAATATCAATGAAAAAACAATACGCTGACCCTATCGATAATCAAATGAATTCTGCCTAACAGCTAACCGAAGTATCCCGTCGTATAAACCCCCAATTGAGAACATTCATGCTTAAATACCAATTAAATAAGATTGAATCATTACCCTCCGGGCCTTACCATTCTTCACCCTTAGTTATACTGTGCAGCAGTTCCTTTTCCAACGTAGAATCTATTTTATTAAGAATTCCATGTTGCGACGTAGCGATCCGTTCTCTATGTTTTGTTGATTTGCCGCGCAATTTGCACGTGCAGTGATGACGTGACAAACAATGACGTCAGCCAACAAGCAAGGCGCACGTACATGCGAGGCGTCGCCAACGCTCTACTTCCACTTCTGCTTGACAACGGTTAACATAACGCCATTCGGGCAACATGATGATTGTTAACTGTTAAGTCAGCCAATCACGGCTTACGATCTTCAAGGGAGGTATAATAATATACAAATATGACATCCCTGTGGGTTTGCCAACATGATTGTCTACCCCGAGTGAGCATTGTCACCCGAGGGTGACAATGCTCACGAGGGATAGACAATCATGTTGGCAATCCCACAGGAATGTCATATTTGTTTTATTATACCGAACAACCCCCCTCACCTAAAGTCCATGACAAGTTGAAACTTACAAACTCACTTGGGCAGTGCAATATCGAAGCAGCAGATTTAGCGTGCTAACCATGCTGGGATGTCCTATTTGTTTTATCATGCATACCGAACCACGTATGATCTCAACTGGGTCAAGATTTTACTTTTTTTATCTAAATTATTATTATTATATCGTTATTTTCTTTATCGTTGTTCTCATCACTAACATTATTGCATTGTTGAAGGTGGCATTCTGCTCAGGCCTTGTCACATTTCGCCACGCGTGGGGATCTTGAAAGCATCACGTCCTCAACAATAAAGGGAATCATGAAACGGCACCTTGACAACGGGTGCTAATGCGTCGTCTCCTTGACAGCGGGTGCTAATACGTTGAATGGTGACCGCTGTCAAGGAACCTACAGAGACACAGGTTGCTAACAGTCTTGACACATGGCTCTCATCCAATCGGATAAGAGTATCCTCACGTGAGGTATAATAATCTGCATTGTTATACCTCACCCTATATTAAGGCATTTCATAATTCACACTATCTGTCAGAAAAGGTGGAATAATAGCACAAACAGGTGAATAATTGCCAGTCAGAAATCTCCCTTATCTCATGATTGGCAAAATCCTAGGCTTTTGATTGGCCAATTGGCCCATGATATGAAGCTGTGTTGTGAATTTCCTTCAATTCACCTCTCAGAATCTTATATTAACCTATCAGAATCCTATATTAACCTCCAAGGATTCTTATATTAACCTGCTCCGTTTTAGGGTAGGGAGAGTTGAACATTGCACCAGATGATTATGCCCATGATGCAATTCCCAATACTCCTTACCCCCTAAGTGCATGATGCAATCTCCCAAACATTGCAAGATGGCTGCCCCTGTAGCAGACAATTCTCTGCCGCTAGAAGCACATCAATCCAAAAAGAGAAGATTTGCACACCTGTCAGAGGAGGAGAGAAATGTGAAGAAAAAGAATGTTATTCCTGGAAACACTCAGCGTGCAAATGATAATGCAGCAAGAACTCTGAAGGCCTATTTAGCAGAAATAGGGGACGACCAGGCCTTTGAAAAGTTTTCGAGTTTGTTCATTTGTATTACCTATGCAGAGGTCAAGGGGGCAATCATGAGATAAATTCGTTATCAACTGTTTTGGAAACAGTTGATAACTAATAGTATCCCATGGCACAACAATGCACAATAATGAACGTTTTTGAGTACACAATTCAACAATGTTACGTTGTGACAACAAATATTCACAAACACGCACATGCCAACAAACACTTAGCAATAACGTGGCGACCGTAACTACGGAGATAAAGCAAAGTCGTGTAACTATAAGGGCAAAGGGTCAAGTTGGCAACGAGTTAAAACATTGAGATCAGCACTTGTCTTATGATTTTACCGCTTGTTATAAAATGTTCGGTATAACAAAACAGTTATTGCCTGGCTTGTTGGTGGATAGTGCACCCCTCGAAGTATTTATTTCGCTCGGGCGTTGCCCTCGGGAAATAATTCCTCCTCGGGGTGATAATCTGCACTATCCACCAACAAGTCAGGCAATAACTGTTTATTTTACCATGGCTGGATGCCTTCCACGGGCGTCGAAAGGTGTGGGGTATATAACAAAACCAACACATTGCGAGCTTTTGCTCCCTAATCTGCCTACACTGGCCGCCTGAAAGAGTTTTATTTCATATAGTGATAGAGTATATATGTTATAACTAGTATCAATATTGATACTAGATGAGCTTGCCAAATGTGCAGTAGTTCCTGTGTTAAGACTCGAATATGATGTATTTTGAAGTTGGCAGAAACCAATAAATGCAACTGCTAGCATGAATACCGCGTGCAGGGTGTCCCAAAAGAATCAACGATGGTGACTAAATGATAGGTACAGAAATTCTGAAAGTCGTGTGCGTGTGTTATATTTTGTCTCGTATACTCTTTCAAATTTACAGGCAGATAGCGCAAGTCACGTGACGTTTTGGTTTGCCTGCGATGCTCAATAGAGAGTATTGCCAAAATTAATCTTTGCCAGTAGGTCATCCGGGCTAAATTTGAACACCCAAACCATCAAATATCGCCCCTCAAGACACCCAAACTTTCATGCGAGTAGTTTCTTAAAATGTCAATATCAAGTATAGATATACACGTGCGTGAAATTCAAAATAATTCCCATGACATTGTCTTCTTTCAATAAGTAAATACAGGTTTTGATTGTAATCTGGGTATTATGTAGTCTTCCCTGAAAAACAGATCGCCTCAAAATTATACAGTTCTCAAATATGGGTGCCCAGTTCCTAAATCCTGACTAAGAGCCTGCGGCCAAACATTCTGCATTATAATGTGCATCAATATACATTTACCTCATATACGATGTGCAAGAATCAAGATAACTCAGTCTTCTTACCGCTGCAACCGCCGCCGGTGTTGGACGTGGCTTGTCGTCTCTTGCGCCTCAGCAGTACGTCATTGGTGGCCGTGCGCAGAGGTTCCGCCTCCAGGTCCCCCAGTCTGCTACTCAGGCGCTTCAGCTGACCACGCTGATCCAAGACCACCCCAAACAGCACCACGATACCCAGCAAACACCCCACCGCCGACACCAAACCCAGCTTCTGCCAGCGAGACCCTCCACGTCTCTTGTCGCTAGAAGATCCCCCTACTGCTGACGCCGCCGCGGGTAGTGCGTGACTAGCCGCATCCATAACTTGAGAGTATGAGAGACACGTCTTATGACAGTCACAGTAACGAATATTTTACTCACCAGTTCCGCTGATACAGTAACGAATGTTTTACTCACCAGTTTCGCAACTCAATGATTTATCCTACACTTTACCAGGACGGAATTTAGATAAAAGAGGTTAACCAATCAGCATCGAGACGTAGCTTCCTAATTGAAAGCTATTGTTGTGCCTCCATTGTTGTGCCGCACTAGCGGGCTCATTTCCGAATATTGATATAACACATTATTGTCATTTCCACTAAAAACGTATTATGTCGCAATGAGTACTATACGGTGCATCAAGATCGGTGCTTGGTGAAACTAAGATGTCCGAAGTTTCTAGTCAATTATATTGCATTGTATGTTTATTGACTGACCAGGTAATGGCACAAAATCACATGGAATATAGTTTACATCAACAGGCTGACAATATGCAGAGGGAAGATGTCTGGCTGATGCCAAACAGGTTATAGAAGCAGCGCGTGATTTTGGGGTTGGGTTCAGCTGTGATTAGTATTAAGAATTTGACACGGAATAAGAGCAGCACGTGGGAACGTTATCTCCAGAAACCGCTGGTTCAAGATCCTGGTTAAAATGAAAACAAACTGAGTGTAATACGTTTTGTCGTAGATCTGAAATAATTGTCCTTAGATTAACCCATTTGCATCAGGAGCGTGTCCATGGTTTTAAACACATGGATACGTCTTCATAACACATCAATATTTTACCATTATTTCACAGGAAGTTTTTGCTCCTATTGGGTTTAACAATCCCTTTGAAATGGTTTTCATCTACTCTTCTATTTGCTGAATTACATTCATATATGTCAAGTCATGCGTGCATCTTAGATGCATGTGATTTATCGCTTACCATGGATAACCACAGGGGTTCGCAATTTATAGCAAATTTATATCATGTTATAGAGTTGCAATTGCTCCAGGAGTTCAGCAAATGTCCACCGTGCCGAGACAAAAGTATTTTCATGTCATCGAAATTTCCGCTCACTGCCATGGAAGACATGAACCATGCAATGGCTGACTTCAAGTAGGGTTTTACATTTAACACACATGGTAACACTAACGGATCTGTTTATCCCAGCCCCTAAACACATCTTGGCCAACACAGATATTAGCAATGGTGAAGATGTGTGTCCTGCTCGATCAAATAATGTTTGTCATAGCAACATGCTGGGAAGGTGATACTTGACTATGTCTTTTTCAATTTATAGACACATATCAAGTATTTCATTAGGATAATACAAACTTGAAATAAAAATTATCATTAGTTTCATTTTTATTATTTAAATCTTAGATGAAAAAAAAAAGAATGGATATGTAACGAGATACCCATTACTAGAGTATATGTGCTATATAGTGAAAGGCTAACACCCATATTAATAATATTATTATGGGATAGATGTGTGTTACCACCTAACATGCACATCACTTCAAATAGCGTGTAACCTCCCCTGGTAACACTAACACCGATGTTAACATCTGTGTTAACACCATACTTAAAGTCAGCCAATGTTCTATTGCCCAAATGTTAGGAATATGCGAATTAAAGTAGAAAACTGGATGAGAGATGCAGTGAATAGGCAAACCGAAATAAGAGCTATTGACAAGATACCGGGAAATTCAGATTTTGGGATAATAGTTAATGGGGTCATCTTATACGCACAAAAAGATGGTACAATAAAAGAAAGCTGGGTAAAATTTGAGCCAAGAGATGTAAAATGGGAATTATATCATCCAATGTCTACCAACGAATACGAAGCCGAACTAGATTTTAAACTGAAAATTTCCTCTAACAATGGTAATTAACTCATACTGATTTAAAATGGTTTTGGTTGATTCTAATAAAATAATAGAAATTAGATATGTATCGAAAAGAGAATCAGGTCAATCTTAGATAAACATTATGATATAAATGGCTCAGCAATGGGTATGCCAATGAATGAATGAATGATTGCTTAAAGGCACATCGGCACAAGGCCATTTAGTGCCATAAGATCTGTGTGAAATAATGGTCTTTTGTTATTTTAGAAAACAATAACAAAGCAATAAATAAATTTCAAAAGGTTCACAAGGCAATGAACAATTTCAAATCATAATAAGTGCATACAAGAATGTTTCAAAAGACACTTTTCAAAGAGTTCCTTAAAGCTATTTACATTAAAATATTTATTTCTGCATTGAATAAAATCAACACAATCAAATCAAGTAAGTTTAACAGGCTATACATTGCAGAGGGTGTTCGTTTTTCAAAAGGAAGGAATGCATTAGGTGAGTGTGACCAGTTCGTATCCTTGCTTAACACTTTCCTCATGGCTGATGATTATAAAACCTCCGGGCCATGTAATTTGATGTTGATGGCCTCATCCCAGTCAGACTGCCATTTGCATTTTAAAAAGATACTGTACACTGCCTTAATAGTCCGGGCTAAAATAGAACGAATCTCTTAAAATAAAAAAAAATCTGGTTTTTTAATAGTCCTGATTCGATCCCCGCCCGCCCTCCACGCCATCTATCTATCATAATGCAAACTAATTTTTGGCAAGTGAACTGTGATAAAAGAGCCGATAATAGATGGATCAAATTCAGACAAGTTCTAGTAGTGGGGGGCTCTTACATGTTTTCATTGACAGGGAAATTGCAGCTAAATTGCAGTTAAAATGAGCACAACTCACCTGGTTGCAATTAGCAACCTGGTAAGACAAAGGAATGAACAATTTGTGAAGGGCTTCATGCTCAGGAAGCACTCAAACAAAGGAATGCGAAAAGGATGTGTTGAAATGGCCAAAACGATCTGGAATATTTCATTTTATTATATTAGCAATGTTAAAGGGTTAAAGGGTAAAGAGTTAATTTCCCGTATATGACGCCTGTAAAGGTGATTTATAGTGGCTTCACCTGACGGAAACTAACCGACAAATGGACGAACCTAACCCCCCTTCATAACGTTTTTGTCTGTTTTAAAACATGCTGGATTCTTCCAAACGGAAAAATCCGGAATGTTTTTACACTCGGACTATTAAGGCAGTGTACAGTATTGATGCGTTTCTTAACATCATCAAAAAGATTTCAAATGGGAATAAATGTAAGCCTTCTCAAAAGACCAGCTTTGGCAGCAGCATCTGCCTTATAATTACCCTTGATGCCAACATGACTGTCAATCCAATGAAATAATATTCTTTTCTCTTGGTACTGTACACGCCAATGAAGGCATTCAAATACCTTAAGGACAAGAGGATGCGTCCCGTCTTGGCCCCATTGAGTGAGCCAAACTTATAAAAATATGACCTATATCAATGAGTATGCCAATGAGTATGCCACATAACGTATTGATATAGATATAATAGATATAAGGTCATACGTTTTTATATTTTTGTTAAATTGTCTGTGTCTTTGGTCGATACTGTATGTGTATATCTACTTATTAAAAATCAAAATCGCTATCTTACATTTTGTGATATTCTTGCCAACATGATGAATCACATGTAGCTTTCTCCAGTTGTGATCCTCTTCATTGCGATTAGTTTATTTATAATAACGAATTTAACGAAGGGAGTGGCATGTCTTCCAATCTTTACTTTATTCCAAAGGTATTGCAAACTTTTCGATTAATAATCCTGTTCCCTAAACCAGTTACAACTGATTAGTCACGACAAAGTGTGGGATTTGGATGCGTGAAAATGGTATCTATATAAGAGGTCAAAGATCGGTAGTTAGTATATGAGAAGCATTGAACTCTTGTCAGTGCTTGATCTCATATCTTAGCCAGGTATAATGAGATGAGATCTTGTTCATATGTATTGACTTGTCGCATGGTATAAATCATGCGGAAGGCGTTTGGAACATTTCCCTTTCGAAATGTAGATATATGGAGGGATCAGAAACGGATCTGTAACAGACCGGTCATCACAGGCACATATCGGGCCCGTTATAATGTGGCCGTACGGGCCCATCAACATTTATCTGTGAAGCTTAGTTACATCTTGTTTGCAAGTCCACCCTCAGCCATCTGTATTACGCGAGGCTCAGCCTCGTAGGATATGGGTGACTTAGGGTGGCTATCAGGCCGGACCACACATTCAACAAGGTGTAACTAATGTCATAGACATATCGTAAATGGTGCAAAATGGTAACCAAGGTAAACAGGCATAGAAGCGCTGATTTAAGATTTTTGGAATGACCGCAGTACATACATAGAAATTGAACATAGCCATGCACAAAGGGAATACCTATTCGCTCTTCTCTCTTATAGGTCGGATACATACATACATACATAACATACACACACATACATACAATATACACACCTAAATACACATACATACACACACATTCACACATACAATATACTCACATACACTTAAATACAAACATACATGCATATATATAGTTGCCTTCAGATTACCTGCCAACGATGGTCCCAGTTACGTAGTCTTCAGCCCCTTTAAACAGGCCAGGATCCAGTGAAATAACCTAATGCAAGAGGTTGTGAGATAGGTGCTTATATTAACTGTTCAGGAGGGAAATCGCGCTGTTTTGCATGGGGCGCCCGCGGTTGCAAAAATAGGGCTTGTTGTAGTGTGGTTGTGGGGATCCGTGCGCCGAAACTGATGGCCGGCGCATGGATCCAAGGCCCAAATACAGGGCATAACTGGTTGTAATGAAGTAGGGGCCTTTAAGGACACATGAGCAGGGCCGCTGTAGGAGGAAATGGAAAGCATCGAGGTAATGCGGTAACTCCATTGGGCAGGACATTTTAAGTTGGCAATGTTGGGTGAATAAGGATGTAGCGGTGCAGTATGAGTTGAAGTTGAGTATGGCAGATAGATGGCTGTGGGGGATGCTGAATGGGAGGATGAGTGTCATGTGTCTATGATGGTATGATTCCCCAGGTGCTAATCCGGGTAATGGATCTCTTGTGTCCTAGTCGTTTGTTGCTATGAAACCCGCATCCGTTGGCTAGGCCGGGCTATGCGAATCGAGCGTTCCCAGTGTGATGATGTCATGTTATGCACCAGTCAATTGAATCCCCGGTAGGGGGGGGGGGGTCCGGGATGGGGCAGGGATAGTGCACCGACCTTCTGCACTATTTTGCATAGTCCCCGCTCCCCGCGGCACATTTTTTTGTCACAAATTCCCTCCCCTGGGGCACATTTTCTAAAAGGGCCCTAAAGGCTCAAATACTTATCAGCTTGTATGAAAGTAAAACACTTCAAGACCAGGATGCTGCCATTCTTTTTCTCTCAGTTATCCCATGAGGGGAGATTTTTGCATATTGCCATCATCCTGCCCAGCCCCTGGCTAAAGGCTCATATACATATCGGCTTATATGAAAGTAATACACTTCAAGAACAGGATGCTGCCCTTCTTTTTCTCTCAGTGATCCCATGAGTGGAGGTTTTGCATATTGCCATCATCCTGCCCAGTCCCTGGCTGCGGCCATGTTTTTCAATTGGGTGGCAGAGATCACTTCCTGACCCTAGCTCTGTGCTTATCTCATGCACCACTAAGCTCCTTTGCTCCTTAGCAGGGGGTGATGACCCGGATTCACAATGGCGGCGGCCTTGGCTCAGAGGAGGTGCTATCAGGGAGATTCACTGATGGTGGTCTCTGGTGCTATTCACTAATTGCAATTTTAGATTTATCTTTGTGTGGAGCTCTAGGGCTTCCCTGTTTATGACAGATGTTGAGCTATGTTTCGAAGTTCATTTGGACGAAATTTGCGATGAGCGCAAGTTTTGTGCGCAACTTGTTTCTGCAAAGTACAAACAAAAGTGGCGACCTCTATCAGCGGAATTTGGGAAAGAATGACGTCACGGTGAGACAGAATCCCATTGTAACTTTGTGACTGCTGTAAAGGTTAATGCAGAATGATTAGGGAACGCACTAGTGCGTTGCACGTACTTCTGACTGCCACTGACCACGCAACATGCGCAACCACGCACCAAATCCTCAGTGCAACAAATGCTCACGCGACGTATAGTAGCGGGAAAAGTTGCTACGGCGGTGTTCTCTATTTTCACAAAAAAGATAAATTATCTGCATCTCTGTGGGTCAACTTTAATGCAGTTTAGAATGTTATAACCGCCACAACTCCACTTGTCCCACAACCCTGTTTAACTAAGGTGAGTTAATTTGCGATGACTCTGCCAAAAGACATTTCTTGCCGAGCAGGGCAAGTAAGGGTCTTGTTCTGCTTGCCAGATTGCCGTAGCAGTAGCCTACTATTGACCATGTAAATTAATCTCTTTAAGTTATGACATCCAGATATGGACCCTGGTGGTGTAGAGAGGATGTAACAACCGTGACTTCTCTTTTAACCTGCCCTGCATTTTAGAACTCTGCCTTACTTATCATAACTTCACAATAGTAAAAATAGAAATGTGGGTCAAACAAAAGGGCTTATTTTTTCTCCATTTTAAGGTGTAATTCCTTTGAAAATGAATTTGAGAAATTGTTAACAATATATTTTTTTCCTACAACTTTTTAAGTGATGAGAAAATTCAAGATAATGCACTTATTTTTTCAAAATTCATTTGGTACCTCTTTCATTTATTTTTCCTTTGTCTACCCAGTTACGATGGACCAAGTGTGAAAGAGCATATATAACAACTTTTTGGGTGAGAGAAAATAAAACTGAAAAAGAGAAAGAGAAATTTAAAATCTTTATTTTCAAGACATTTACAAGACATATATTTATGTATATGCATATCTATTAATGAACAGATACTGCATGGCTTGTTGGTGGATAGTGCAGATTATCACCCTGAGGAGGAATTATTTCCTGAGGGCAACGCCTGAGGGAAATAATTCCTTCGAGGGGTGATAATCTGCACTATCCACCAACAAGCCAGGCAATAACTGTTTTGTTATACCGAACATTTTTTGGCAAGCTGCAAAATCATAAGACAAGCGCTAATCTCAATATTTTAACTCTTTGCCAACTTGACTCTTTGCCCTTTGTTGCACGACTTTGCTTCATCTCCGTGGTTACGGTCGCCAGGTTATTGCTAAGCTTTTGTTGGCATGTGCGTGTTTGTGTCCGTTTGTTGGCACAACCCAACACTGTTGCATGATGTATGCACAGACGTTCATTGTTGTGCCATGGGATAAGAGAGATTATTGACTGGCAATTATTCACCTGCTTGTGCTATTATTCCACTTTTTCTGACAGATTTATGATTATGCGAATTATGAAATGACTCTTAATATAGGGTGAGGTATAACAATAACATCTATTTACCTGTCTGTCTGTCTGCATTTCTATCCATCTATCAATCTATATGTGAACACGCATACACACAGGTGCACACACAAATACATACACACATACAGATAAATATATATACATACATATATATATATATATATATATATATATATATATATATATATATATATATATATATATATATATATATATAATGCGTGTGTGCACTCACACATAGATAGAAAGATTGGTGGATAGAAATAGAGACAGACAGACAGGTAGACAGATGTGAGATATTTATAGATATACATATGAATAATTATGTGTTTTCATTATTGATAGGGTCGTTTTACTTTTCGTACTAATGATATTCTATGATATACCGAAGGACATGCACGTCTTCCTTGTTGCGCCTCTCACTAGTCAATTGGTTCCCTTTGCCAGTAGAATGAGCAAAACAACTACTCATTGCTTGAAATATATTTACCATCCTTCTGAAATTTCATTTACTCTCCCTCTAGAGTTGTAAGGAAAAAATAATGTTTTATTTTCTCTCCCACAGAAACTGGTTGTAGAAAATAAAAAGTTTTTTATTTGCTCTTTCACTCTTGGTCCATTGTACCCAGTAGGCACCAATTAATAATTGATTCATGCCTTTGCTTACTTTATAAAATTGTAAATACAGTTCCTTGGTAGGGTTGAAATACCACATATTGTAACCAAATCACACCAAAACACCTCATAGGTGGCAAGCCTTTACTCGAAAGTTAGCATGGGGACCCTCCTTTTGAAGAGATTTTTAGTAAGGGCATAATAAATGGACCCTTTTGTGACATTAGAAGATAATACGCATGAATGTCCTTGAGGTCTGCTTCTATTTCATTTCATGATTAAGAAATGTAAAACAATCCACTTTTTATCTTATTTTACATATCCAAAACATGCTGTAAGCTCTAAATGTCCATTAATTTCAACCTACAGGAAGCATATTTGAATGACAAAGGCAGCTATCACCTACGTATACTTAGATCTCAATGTAGTCCTCATTCTAGGGATAAAATGGATAAGAATATTATTCATAAATGAAGACATTCAGGCAGAATATTTCAATAAGAGGGTACCTCTATTTTATCATATTCAGTGCTATACATTTGTACTTAAGGAGATGAAACATTGATTGATGACAAACATGCCCCTTGTTATCATAGATGCTGAGGAACTGTGTATTATGCATTGAAACAAAGTTTAAAAGAATACAACATTCCCATGATTTAAGTACCAATAAGTGTATGTTATATCTCATATATGCTGGTTGCAACGGCTGTTTCATGGTGAGCGAGACGCTAAACTACCCACTAGACATACCCCTTGGTAGGTTTAGTAAAAGCGGCTGATTTGGGCGCATTTACCCCACCAGTTGGGCTAGCCCACCTTCTTGCAATCTGTCCTCTATACCTAAGGTAACGTTCACACACTGTTTTGCTTGTACTGCCTTTATGCACCTCAACAGTGGGTTAAATGGAAGAAGAGAGTTGGGAGAGGGCATGGGAGCTGGATGTATGCTTGGGGCGGGTACAAATAGTGGGCCCAGAAATCTCCTCATTTGGTGCATACCACGCAGGTGAGCTCTCGCCCATTGACGTATGGTGGGCATGGCAACGATCCGCAAATGCCTTCGACGATGTAGAAAAGGGCTCCATTTTGGTTTGGTGCGCCTGCGTTGTCAGCCTCTGGGTTCTCGTCCATACACTCGTATGTGGTCCTGCCCTTATGGGCGTGGTAGGCTGACATCAGGTAGCCCCAGTACTCCATCTCCCAGCCATCCGGGCAAGTCTTCCAGGCGGGTATCATTATACTTGTCGCGCGGGGCACGTAGCAAGCTGCGCAGGGCACGTCCATGTTTGCCAGTGATTTTAGGAATGGCGAGTTTGAGGTAAGTTCGTATTCAGAGCCATACATGTAACTCTTCGACTGATGACCGTCCGTGAACTTGCCCCACTGAGGGGTCAGTGGAAGACACTGGTAGTTGCCACCCCCGCCTTCATGAGTATGCTCTGAGCCACCAGTTACTCCTACAATACAGGAAAGTGAGAGTGAGAGAAAACCCATGTCTGACTTGAGCAAACCTTGGCTTAAAACCGTTAGCGCTAGATTTGAGTTGATATTGCTATCACCTTTTCAATCTTTCGTCAGGAAAAATAAAAAGATATTCCATGTGCCTTTCAAATCAATACATAGTTATACAGTTTATTCAAGTACAACCCGAGAACTGGATGTGTGAAGGATGGGTACACGTTGCATTTATGAAGTCTTCTGTGTATTTAGCTTTGGGTGAGGTGTACTATTGCATGTGTTGGACGGAATTAGCTGGATTGAAATGTACTAGTGCATGTTTTGGACGGAATTAGCTGGATTGAAGTGTACTGTTGCATGTGTTGGACGGAATTAGCTAAAAATGAAGTGTTCTATTGCATGTGTTGGACGAAATTAGCCGGATTGAAGTGTTCTATTGTATGTGTTGGACGGAAGCTGGAGTGAAGTGTTCTATTGCATGTGTTGGATGGAAGCTAGAGCGAAGTGTTCTATTGTATGTGTTGGGCAGAAACTTCTACTGAAGTCTTCTATTGTATGTGTTGGACGGACGCTGGAGTGAAGTGTTCTATTGTATGTGTTGGATGGAAGCTAGAGTGAAGTGTTCTATTGTATGTGTTGGGCAGAATCTTCTACTGAAGTCTTCTATTGTATGTGTTGGACGGAAGCTGGAGTGAAGTGTTCTATTGTATGTGTTGAATGGAAGCTGGAGTGAAGTGTTCTATTGTATGTGTTGAATGGAAGATGGAGTGAACTGTTCTAATGCATGTGCTGGATGGAAGCTGAAGTGAAGTGTTCTATTGCATGTGTTGAATGGAAGCTGGAGTGAAGTGTTCTATTGTATGTGTTAATGGAAGCTTGAGTGAAGTGTTCTATTGTATGTGTTAAATGGAAGCTGGAGTGAAGTGCTCTACTGTATGTGTTGAATGGAAGCTGGAGTGAAGTGTTCTACTGTATGTGTTGAATGGAAGCTGGAGTGAAGTGTTCTACTGTATGTGTTGGACGTAAGCTGGAGTGAAGTGTTCTACTGTATGTGTTGAATGGAAGCTGGAGTGAAGTGTTCTACTGTATGTGTTGAATGGAAGCTGGAGTGAAGTGTTCTACTGTATGTGTTGAATGGAAGCTGGAGTGAAGTGTTCTACTGTATGTGTTGAATGGAAGCTGGAGTGAAGTGTTCTATTGTATGTGTTGGATGGAAGCTGGAGTGAAGTGTTCTACTGTATGTGTTGAATGGAAGCTGGAGTGAAGTGTTCTATTGTATGTGTTGGATGGAAGCTGAAATGAAGTGTTCAATTGTATGTGTTGGACGGAAGCTGGATTGAAGTGTTCTAATGTATGTGTTGGATGGAAGCTGAAGTGAAGTGTTCTATTACATGTGTTGAACTGAAGCTAGAGTGAAGTGTTCTATTGTATGTGTTGGGCAGAAACTTCTACTGAAGTCTTCTATTGTATATGTTGGACGGAAGCTGGAGTGAAGTGTTCTATTGTATGTGTTGAATGGAAGCTGGAGTGAAGTGTTCTATTGTATGTGTTGAATGGAAGATGGAGTGAAGTGTTCTATTGTACGTGTTGGATGGAAGCTGGAGTGAAGTGTTCTATTGTATGTGTTGGATGGAAGCTGAAATGAAGTGTTCAATTGTATGTGTTGGACGGAAGCTGGATTGAAGTGTTCTATTGTATGTGTTGGATGGAAGCTGAAGTGAAGTGTTCTATTGCATGTGTTGAACGGAAGCTAGAGTGAAGTGTTCTATTGTATGTGTTGGACGGAAGCTGGAGTGAAGTGTTCTATTGTATGTGTTGGACGGAAGCTAGAGTGAAGTGTTCTATTGTATATGTTGGACAGAAGCTGGAGTGAAGTGTTCTATTGTACGTGTTGGACGGAAGCTGGAGTGAAGTGTTCTATTATATGTGTTGGACGGAAGCTAGAGTGAAGTGTTCTATTGTATATGTCGGACGGAAGCTTGAGTGAAGTGTTCTATTGTACGTGTTGGACGGAAGCTGGAGTGAAGTGTTCTATTGTATGTGTTGGACGGAAGCTAGAGTGAAGTGTTATACTGTATGTGTTGAATGGAAGCTAGAGTGAAGTGTTCTACTGTATATGTTGGACGGAAGCTGGAGTGAAGTGTTCTATTGCATGTGTTGGACGGAAGCTTGAGTGAAGTGTTCTATTGTATGTGTTGGACGGAAGCTTGAGTGAAGTGTTCTATTGCATGTGTTGGACGGAAGCTGGAGTGAAGTGTTCTATTGCATGTGTTGGACGGAAGCTAGAGTGAAGTGTTCTATTGTTCGTGTTGGACGGAAGCTGGAGTGAAGTGTTCTATTGTATGTGTTGGACGGAAGCTAGAGTGAAGTGTTCTATTGTATGTGTGGGACGGAAGCTAGAGTGAAGTGTTCTATTGTATGTGTAGGACGGAAGCTAGAGTGAAGTGTTCTATTGTATGTGTTGGACGGAAGCTTGAGTGAAGTGTTCTATTGTTCGTGTTGGACGGAAGCTGGAGTGAAGTGTTCTATTGTATGTGTGGGATGGAAGCTAGAGTGAAGTGTTCTATTGTATGTGTAGGACGGAAGCTGGAGTGAAGTGTTCTATTATATGTGTTGAATGGAAGCTGGAGTGAAGTGTTCTACTGTATGTGTTGAATGGAAGCTGGAGTGAAGTGTTTTACTGTATGTGTTTGACGGAAGCTGGAGTGAAGTGTTCTACTGTATGTGTTGGACGGAAGCTGGAGTGAAGTGTTCTATTGTATGTGTGGGATGGAAGCTAGAGTGAAGTGTTCTATTGTATGTGTAGGACGGAAGCTGGAGTGAAGTGTTCTATTATATGTGTTGAATGGAAGCTGGAGTGAAGTGTTCTGCTGTATGTGTTGGACGGAAGCTGGAGTGAAGTGTTCTTATTTATGTGTTAGGCCGAAGCTGGAGTGAAGTGTTCTATTGCATGTGTTGGGCCGAAGCTGGAGTGAAGTGTTCTATTCCATGTGTTGGGCGGAAGCTGGAGTGAAGTGTTCTGCTGTATGTGTACGGTGGACGCTGAAGTGAAGTCTCTATTGTATGTGTAGGACAAAGTTTGAAATACGACATTGAATTTTACCTGCATATATCAATTCCGCGCCGTCACGACATGATTTGCGGCCCCAGCGTATGTAGGTGGCGCCCACTTCCGACAGCTCTCTGTACGGCGGTTCTGAAAAAGAGTATTACACTTAGTATTTGCCATTTGACCATTGTCCATCTTTTTGTGGCAGACATTATAGCAAAGGTGACATTCTAAAATTCATTTCTAAGTACTAATAGGATAGAAGTATAAGATATTAGTAAAATGAAAAGAATGATTTTGATACATTTAGTTTATTGCCTAATATCATGATCAAAATAGAAATGCTAACTTTTTTTGGATTTGAAAGTTCGTGTTTCGTCACATTTTCTGCTATATTTCAGCTAAGTCGTGACTAGCCTGTTGTAATTGGTGGAGGAAACCGGAGTACCCGGCGAAAAACACCGTATTACCCTAAGTCACTGGTAACTTCGAATTCCTCATCCCCCGTTGATAAAAATGATAACAAAATAAAATAATAACAAAGACACCCAACTATACACTCTGAATGGTGCGATTATGTAGCTAGGCAGGTATAATGATATCCAAATTTCATTTTCGATTCTTCGTTTACATCTAGGTACTTCCATTTTGAAATCTTTTGAAACAAATGACAATTAAATCTAAACTGCAATACTTATCTCTAAAACTACAACAGCAGCCAAACGCATGTTACGCATTGCTTCCAAATTTGAAAAAGTTTTACCAATGTAACAATCATAATTTACCCATAGTGCTATTGATATGAAGTTCGGTCCATAGTCTGTCCAGAGGTCTTTCGGACGAATCCCTTTCTTTCAATTTGAGAGCGGGCTGGTCCCCAAGCGGGCGGTCGTGGTGTCTGCGGACTCTCTGCGCAGGCGCGGGTCCGGGGGCTCCAGGACGGCCCGGGGGTCCTGTCAGTCCTGGAGGTCCTGTTAGACCACGGGGTCCTGCTGGACCGGGGCCACCTCTCTCCCCAGCAGGGCCAGGTACTCCACGAAGTCCAGGGAGTCCAGGGAAGCCGCGCTCCCCCTGAAACAAACACAGAACAACCATGAACAAACTAACACGAAAGGTTTGTCCATTATTCACATAGGTTGATTAACATAAGCTTTAATGTACAAGTACCCATCGTTATCCTGGTACAAACATCTTGAGAATTGCAATTCTATCACTGCATCGAGGTCTTATAATGTAAAATAGCTTGGACGTTAAGCGAGTTAACATTTTGCAATTAGTCTTTGCAATGTTTCAATCAAGGTAGTCTATGCGAATACTCCGAACACGAGTACTGCTTAAATATCTTCTGTGAGCTGGCTCTGACTGCTTAATATAGAGGGGTTTACATTTGCCTTGAGCCAAAGGAAGTGCTCATTGTTCGCAGTTGTGAGCCAATAGGATGTATACACCAGCAGTGTAGCCAGGTGCAAATTTTGGAAAAGGGCCTACTATAGGCTTTTGAGGCATTTCTTGTTAAAAGCCGGTATCCAGTGTTTCTAACATAATATGAGGGTGCTAAAAATGACGGATCCGTGCGCCAAAAAAGTGAGTGGCAGGTGCACAAATCCAGGCCTATAATACAGAATAGTAGTGGAGGAAGGTGCAGGTACAGGGCACCGATTCAACTTCCCCCCCCCCCCCTTCACAAAATTTAGATACGACCCCAAAATCACACAGCTCTTCTGGGATCTGCGATTTTGACCGAATAACATCATGCACGTTGTCTGCTCCCGTATTCAACGTGATATGAATAATCACTCGTTTCTTTCAGGATTAAACAGCGAAATGGCCGTGTCTAACATCTCGAGTAACAACTTGTTTTATCAGACCTCACATTAAGATCGTAAGCCGTGATTGGCTGACTTAACAGTTGCCAGTCATCATGTCCACTGATCGGCGTTACGGCCACCATTGTCACTAGTGACGCCTAGCAGGGAATGTGTTAATCATCAGTCATCTGTGACCTTGACATAGTAAATAAAGCAGCAGACGCTATTTTTCACGGCACTAGCGGATCTAGTACCGGTAGTCATTGTTGTTTTCATTAATATTTTACCAAAATGGGGTTTGTTCGATATAATAAAACAAATATGCCATGCCAGTGTAGGTGTCCTGATGGAATGTCTCCCCTCGGGAAAATCATCCTCTCTCTGGGAGACATTCCATCAGGATACCCACATTGGCATGGCATATAGGTATAATACATCCAAACTGTACTTGGCCATTTTTATGAATTACCCCCAAAGGAAGGTACGTGCTGTAGGTGTTGTCAATGAGGCGCTGCCTAGCCCTGTATGCCGCCAACCGGCTTTACGGCCTCAATGAGGAAAGATTTCAACTATAGGAACTTGCTCTGGAGACGTTCAGGATCTAACATTTGCGAACGTTTCACTTTTCCGGTCACTACGCTCCTCAAGTATGAACAATGCGTCTAAAGCCTTTACCAATATGCCTCAACGAATATGGCTGGCTCTTCGCAGAAATAAAGCTATTGTTGTATCCCTCCCATGGGACATTTATATAGAAATACCACTGCGTCAAACAAAAAGAATAACAAAACGTCAAAAACAATAATAACCACCGTGCTTAGGCTTATTGTTGCTGTACCTCTCACCTACCTTTAGACCTGATGCCTCCCCTCCTCCTCCTCTTGGTTCCCCTGGTCTGCCTGGTACCCCTGGCATGCCCGGCTCTCCCAGCTCCCCGGGAGGACCCCGTAGGCCGCGTTCTCCTGCTTTCCCCGGGCTGCCCGTCTCTCCCGGCAGACCGTCTCTGCCATCGCGGCCATCACGCCCCGGAGGACCCGCAATAAACCGCTCGCTTCCTGCAGCAGCAACGACGGACAGGAGAAAGAAATGTAGTGCCGGTTTTTCTTGATATAGCTATACTTATTTATATAATTATTTACAGCTATTGTTGCACGTGCAACAGCAATTGGTTTGAGTGTTGTTTTTCTTATGTTTTCATAGAATAAAGTTTAACAATTTCCAAATGCACTATAATTCTAAAAACCTGTATTAAGGTTTTGGTAATTCACTATTTGGCGATATCGTTTTAGGAAACTTTAAATCTTATATATATATATATATATATATATATATATATATATATATATATATATATATATATATATATATATATATATATATATATATATATATATATATATATATGGTTTATTCATCATATTAAAATACATTTTCGATAAATGTCAAGCTCACTTGTAAGACAAGTGACTTATGTCGTTAAAGACAATAAAAGTACTGACATTCATTAAAAGACAAAGAAAGTACTGGAGATTCAGCTGGGGTGTTCTATATTTACCCCTTGGGTTGTGCATAGAGCGATGATAGCAGTGTTGGTATGTTGGATAACTTTGTCTCATACACCTTTGGTGTAAGCTAGATGGTAGAGTAGTTAATGACAGTTTATGGCCATTGCACCAGGCCACCTGTAGTAAATGTAGTACCGGTAATTGTAGGACTGAACTTTGACATTTTATGAACTGTATTTGAAGGAAGTGTAACCTTGATAAGAAGTACACATGTATGTATACAAAAAGAAAGTCAACTTCAAGTTGTATCTTACAAAACAAAAACACAACACTACTTTATTGGAAGATCTGTTTTGCAATTCTTAGTAGTGATTTTGATAAGTATAGAACTTCTGAAAGGCGAGTGGGTGTGTTATGGTTCGTCTCGTTTACTCTTTCAAATCTACAGAGAACTAGCGCACTGGCAAGTCACGTGACGCTTTGGTTTGCCTGCGATGCTCAATAGATAGTATTGCCAAAGTTAGTCTTAGCCAGTAGGACGTCCTTGCTTCATTTGAACACACAAACCCTCAAATCTCGCCCTCAATGTTATTTAAGTGAGTAATTTGGACAGCTAAACATAATCCTCATGACATTGTATAAGGACAGTATGCCGCCTTTCAATTACATACATGTTTTGGTTGTAATCTGAGTATTCTGTAGTCTTCCCTGAAAAATTGAACGCATCTAAATAATGCAGTTGTCAAATTTGGGTACCTAGTTTCTAAATCCTGGCTAAGAGCCTGCTGCCAAATACTCCATATTCTGATGTGCATCACATTTACCGCATACAAGATGTGCAAGAATCAAGATAACTCAGTCTTACCGCCGCCGCCGCCGGAGTTGAATGTGGCCTGCCGTCTCTTGCGCCTCAGCAGTACGTCATTGGTGGCCGTGCGTAGAGGTTCCGCCTCCAGACCAGCGAGTCTGTTGCTCATGCGATCCAGCTGACCGCGGTGATCCCCGAACCTGCCACTCAGGCGCTCCAGCTGACCACGCTGATCCAAGACCACCCCAAACAGCACGACTATACCCACCAAACACCCCACCAACGACACCGAACCCAGCCTCTGCCAGCGGGACCCTCCACGTCTCTTGTCGCTAGAGGATTCCCGTGCCGCCGCAGGTAGTGCGTGACTAGCCGCATCCATAACTTATGTATGAGGAACACTTCTTATGAACAGTTTCTCAGACACAGTAACGAGTGCTTTCACACCAGTTCCGTAAATCAAGCATTTATACCACACTTCAGCAGGACGGAAGTTAGATAAAAGGGGTTATATTAACCAATCAGTAACCAGACAGTTTGCTTCCTCCTTGAGAACTATTGTTGTGCCATGTTTTGATATAGTCATGCGTTGTCGCTTATGTTGATGTCTTGCTCCAGTGTACGCATGATAAGAACTCTAAGATGCATCAGAAACCCAAAAATAAGCACTGGCTCATGTCCGCAAAGTAGTCTTAGACATAATGAATATTGATGTAACACATTAGTGTCATTTCAACTAAACATGACGAGGAGACGGTCGCAATACGGTGCATCTGTAGTACAGACATTTAATTCCTGCACCAATCGACCGGATGTCTGACAGTGCCTGATTTTACGAACACCAATGGAGAACAAATCAAGAAACACCTAAACCTTTACCTATGCTCACCCATGTGTGTGTATCCAAACAGGCTATGAGCATGATGTTATTATTGACAATTGTTAGGAAATATGTATTACTAAGAATGAATTGATGTATATAATGTATGTTCGTCCGAATGGTGGATGGAAAATGGCAGCATCCTCCCCTTCATGCCAGAACACGACACCGCCCACTGAATTATTAAGGGGCAGACACTTTGATATTCTGCGGGCAGGGTGGGGGAAAAATCCGGCCCAAAAGAAATCTGGCTCTTAACATTTGCTAGAGGAGAGAAAAAGCCACCTCGACCCACGTATCTTGCGAATCAAAACTGCATTCAGTTGTGAGGTCATCTATTCCCAGGTAAATGGTCGGCGATTGGGCGTTTGGTCGCGTACTATGCCCGGGCTGCCCACGCATTTAGTGCAGGAATTAAATGTCGGCTCTGTAAGATGTCTGAAGTTTGCAGTAAATGCCTGGTAACTGCAGATGAAGACGTCTGGCTGATGCCAAACAGGCTATAGAAGAAGCGTGGACTTCTTGGAATGGGTTCAGCTGTAATTAGTGAGAGTTTGACACGGAATAGGAGCAGCACGTGTTTGGGAACGTTATCTCAAGAAACCGCTGGTTCAGGATCGGATGTCTTCCTGCTTACAAGGAAAACAAACCTAGTATGATACGTGTTGTCGTATAGAACTAGCCTGGAATAATTGTCCTTAATTAACCCATTCGCATTTAGATTGTTTACATGGCTTTAAACAAGCGAATGCGTCTTGATAACAAAACTATATTTGACAAGTATTTGACTAAAAGTTGTTGTTTCTGTTGGATTTAACAACCCTTTTAAAATGATTTTCATTTACTCTTCCGTCTGTCGAATGCCGTTCCAATGTGTCAGGGCATGCGTGCACTCCAGAGACATGTGATATAAATATATATTTTTAAACAGATTATAAGTAATGAATAGCAAAACGAATATATATATGTATATATATATATATATATATATATATATATATATATATATATATATATATATATATATATATATATATATATATATATATATATATATATATATATATATATGTATATATATACTAGTATATAATATATATATATATATATATATATATATATATATATATATATATATATATATATATATATATATATATATATATATATATATATCTTATATGCGATATTCAAATTGGACAAAAATAAAACTCGTGCCATCGTGACGAGTCTTTGGCTTGCTTCAGTTGTGATCATATCATTGTGATTGGTTAATGTAACAGGTGCTGCATTAGAGGGCCGGCTCTCTCTCTCTCTCTCTCTCTCTCTCTCTCTCTCTCTCTCTCTCTCTCTCTCTCTCTCTCTCTCTCTCTCTCTCTCTCTCTCTCTCTCTCTCTCTATATATATATATATATATATATATATATATATATATATATATATGTATATATATATATATATATATATATATATATATATATATATATATATATATATATGTATATATATATATATTTATATATATATATATATATATATATATATATATATATATATATATATATATATATATATATATATATATATATATATATAAAAATATATATATATATATATATATATATATATATATATATATATATATATATATATATATATATATATATATATATATATATATATAAATACAGGAGATTTCACGAGGTTCACTATTGGGGCATCTTTCGCGGCATTTTGTTTAGTTATAATCCTGGCTACCAGGGGTCAGGCTATTAGTTTAACTTAGAACTAGGATATTATAATCGCCGAAGTTGCCAAATTGATAACTATAAACATATGCTAATGAAATAACTCTTATTTTATGTAACAGATCACTCTTGCAGCATGATGATATATTCAAAGTTATATAAAGCACACAGAGATAGATTTTGAATGTATGCTTTCAAGATCAAATACACAGCAAAATCAGTAGCTATTCTATAGATTTCTTCAAATCGGGTGCTCAATCAGTAGACAGCAATTCTTGGGTCTGAAATCAGTAGAGTACTGCTTAAATCAGTAGATTTGATGGGTTTGATATATATATATATATATATATATATATATATATATATATATATATATATATATATATATATATATATATATACTAGAAAAGTACCCGTCCTGCGGACGGAAACCGTGAAATATCTTATAACGACATACATATCAGAGCACCCAGATATCTCTGACACCACACATTTAGGGTCACCTAACCTATGTATCAATAATTCAAGAAGAAACAGATATACCATCGACAAATAAGATCAAGGTTTATCATACCGGCTGTAATAAGAATATAGTGCTGTGTATGTTCATGATATCACTGATATATCTAATTATAATCATTTCCACTCAAAACAATTTTCAAAGTGAAAGTATGGCGTAACATATGTCATTTGTACATCTATCTGTCTGTCTGTCCGAATGTCCCTCTCCCCCCCC
>OZ012688.1:50650306-50716018 GCA_963942565.1 Maea johnstoni | reverse complement strand
GTGAGAGAGAGAGAGAGAGAGAGAGAGAGAGAGAGAGAGAGAGAGAGAGATTGGATAGATAAGGCAGACAGACAGACTGACAGATAGATAGATAGATATACACACGACATGCGTTTCAAGTATACTCCATACTTAAACATTGAAAATAGTTTCGAGTAGAAATGATTAGATTTAGATATATCAGTGATATCATCCTAAACATACGCCGCCCCGTTTTTTGACTTAAATTACAGACGGTTTAATAACCAATAAACATATTTATCAGTGCCATGGTATATATGTTTGCCAAACTTCTTAAATTATTGATATGTAGGTAAAGTTGGCCTATATGTGTGGTCTAACATCTAATCTCCAAAGCACTACTACTACTACTACTACTACTACTACTACTACTACACATAATAAAATGAAATCCCCTCGGGTCTCATTTTTTGATATTATCCGATGTAAATGAATAATAGCTGTTGAAGGATGATATACGTATACAACCCTAGTAGTAGTAGTAGTAGTAGTAGTAGTAGTAGAAGTAGTAGTAGTACAAAGTAGA
Organism: Maea johnstoni; assembly: GCA_963942565.1. Lineage (NCBI taxonomy): Eukaryota > Metazoa > Annelida > Polychaeta > Spionida > Magelonidae > Maea > Maea johnstoni. The sequence continues at coordinate 50,715,471 of OZ012688.1, read as the reverse complement.
GAATAAGATTGCCGAAGACACACTTACACATACATACATACATACATACAAACATCTATACTATAATTTCGCAGTTGTGGAAATTTAAATCACTAACTCCTCGGTGGATACGCGCTGCCGAGTTGAACTGCCCCTGTGATTCAATAGCTGTGGGTGTCTGAATTGTGCAGCCGCTTTTATTCTTTTGAAATTTTGGCATTTAATGCCTTTATTCTTGAAAAATTGTCTGGTTGCCAATGGCAATGCCTGATACAATGTATCTCATACACTGTGGTAAACTGTATCTATAAGTATTATACAATGTTGCTCTCCCCCTCTTTCAAAAAGTTTCCAACTCTACACCATACAGCACTAGGAGAATGAGTGCATGTGTACTCAGAGACCTGTGGTGTTACGATAACTCTCCTCTTTCTCGCCCTCCATCTGTCTGTCTTTCTGTCTGTCTCTCTATCTCTCCTACCTCTCTCTCTAGCTCTCTCCTTCAATACTCTCTTCTCTGTGTCTCTCTCTCTCTTGCATTAGTCTTTTAGATTGCCACAGCATTTGTCATCAATCATAATATGTTTTCTTATTGAATACTTAATTTTGTATGGTTTGGGCGATCGAATGGGCCCACCACAATATAAAATATTGTTTCACGCTGGCTGTGTCAAACCATTTTTTCTCTCAGTGCTATATTGTCATTGTGCACTCTGTATAGGCTATTTCCTTTTAACTCTGTTGATTTTTCTTTTCTTCGTCTGAAGAAATGAAAATCCCTACATTATATTATTCACTACTAATAATGAAATCACTACCTTTTCCAAAATTGCTACCCTTAGGCAATCCCTACATTATAGCATTCACTACTTTAATGAAATCACTACCTTTTCCGAAATCGCTACCTTTAGGCAATCCCTACATTTTAGAATTCACTACTAATAATGAAATCACAACCTTTAGGCAATCCCTACATTATAGCATTCACTACTTTAATGAAATCACTACCTTTTCCAAAATCGCTACCTTTAGGCAATCCCTACCTTATAGGATTCAAGACGTTAATAAAAACACTACCTTTTCCAAAATCGCTACCTTTAGGCAATCCCTACATTTTAGTATTCACTGCTTTAATGAAATTACTACCTTTTCCAAAATCGCTACCTTTAGGCAATCCCTACTTTATAGGATTCACTACGTTAATAAAAACACTGCCTTTTCCAAAATCACTACATTTAGGTAATCCCTACCTTATAGGATTCACTACGTTAATAAAAATCACTAACTTTTCCAAAATCGCTACCTTTTGGCAATCCCTACATTATAATATTCAATACTTAAATGAAATCACTACCTTTTCCAAAATCGCTACATTTAGGCAATCCCTACCTTATAGGATTCACTACGTTAACAAAATCACTACCTTTTCCAAAATCGCTACCTTTAGGCAATCCCTACATTATATTATTCACTACTTTAATAAAAATCCCTACCTTTTCCAAAATCGCTACATTTAGGCAATCCCTACCTTATAGGATTCACTACGTTAACAAAATCACTACCTTTTCCAAAATCGCTACCTTTTGGCAGTCCCTACATTATATTATTCACTACTAATAATGAAATCACTACCCTTTCCAAGATCGCTACCTTTAGGCAATTCCTACATTATAATATTCAATACTAATAATGAAATCACTACCTTTTCCAAAATCACATCCTTTAGGCAATCCCTACCTAAAATCATGGGATTGCTTAAAGGTAGCGATTTTGGAAAAGGTAGTAATTTTATAAAGTAGTGAATACTAAAAGGTAGGGATTGCTTAAAGGTAGCAATTCTGGAAATGGTTGTGATTTTATTAAAGTAGTGAATAATGTAAGGTATAGGGTTTGCCTAAAGGTAGCGATTTTAAAAAAGGTAGTGATTTAATTAAAGTAGTGAATACTATGAGGTAGGGATTGCCTAAAGGTAGCGATTTTGGAAAAGGTTGTGATTTTATAAAGTAGTGGGTTCTAAAAGGTAGGGATTGCCTGAAGGTAGCGAATTTGGGAAAGGTAGTGATTTCCTAGAAAAGGTAGCGCTACCTTTTCTGCTACCCCCTATTTCCAGCCCCTATACCTTGACACAAATGTTGAGTCTTGGAACGGAACGGCTCCGTGTCAACACTCAAGAGTTAACAAATCTATTGCGAAAGTTCTAATGTTTTTGTCAGTTTTGGCCACATGATTTCACAAAATTTCTTCAGAAATTTCACATTTGAAATAATCGATTATTTCAAATGCTCTTCGAACGGGTCGAGTCGGCCTCAGCTTAACCGAATGCTGGGGTTCTCACTTAATCGTCCGACCACTAATAACCATGCCCCCAATACAAATTTCTTCACGTCATAGGGTACAACAACTTGACTATATGACATACAGATGTGTTTTGAAGCGGTACCTTATCTTGAAAATTGTGATCGATTCTGAACACTACTTATTTATAATTTTTTGGAGACACTTGCTGTTGGAATCTCACTGATAACATGGGGGGGGGGGGGGGTAAGTGATTACATCCTATGTTTCCTCTTTTCCTTTTCTCTCCCCTGTAAATTCCTTTTTGCATCCCTTTGCAACACTTTGTTCTTTGCAACATTCTGAACACTACTTATTTATTATGCGTTCTATATTTTGACACTTGCTGCTGGACTCCCACTGATATCATGGGGGGGGGGGGGGGGGGGGTGATTAATTACATCCTATGTCTGCACTGCAGTGCAGTGCAGTGTAATCAATGCGGCGCTATAAAAACTAAAGTATGCATATTCTTTGCAAGCAGGGGGCCTGCTATAAGGTTGGCCTGAACTTTGTCTTTTCATTTTTTTCTGATTGAAGCTGGTGATTACTCATGACTGAGAACTAGAAACTAAAAAAACAAGAGCAAAGCCAATGGTTCAGTAGGTGGTCAGGGTAGTTTGATTGTGCTTTTTCTTATCTATTTACTTATTTTTTTTATTCTATGCCTCTAAACCTCCTGCACATCATTGAGTATGAATTAGAATTAAAACCCGTGCTGTGCACGGGGGCCTGCTAGTCATCATTATATAAATACCGACTTTGGGAGGTGGTTTTTTGGAATAGGCTCAGTGACTGCGCCTCGCCGGTCCCAACTGCTGCTGTGGATCTTTGGGCGAGGGTTGGAAGGGGGCTGTTTGAACATTTATTTGCCCATCGGTGGCATATTTGCTTTTTTATAAGGAAAAAAGTCCCGGGTGTGTAAAGAGGATGGAAGAGCGATGACTTTCTGCGTAATGATACAATTGTTGCAACAATGTATTTCATATGATATGATACAACTGGATCTATAAAATAATACAATGTTGCAAAAATCTACTGCTTCATTCTTTAACCCATTATCTCTGTATAACTCTCTGTCTCTGATCCCACTGTGTGTGGATCTTTGGGCGGGGTGGGCTTGGGGGAGTGGGAGCATTTATTTGCCCATCGGGGGCATTTATGAGCACTTTAAAATTTGGGAAAAAGTCTTGGGTGGGTACGAAGGACAGAAGAGCAATGACAACTGTCTACATTTGAAATGATACAATTGCAGCAACAATGTATTTCATACAATATGATACAACTGGATCTATAAAACAATACAATGTTGCAAAAATCTACTGTGTCATTCTTTAACCCATTATCTCTGTATTCTCCTTTGCTCCACTGCATTCTTTTTTGCTGTTATATAGGAATTATGGGGTAATATAAAGAAATTCAAGAATTCAGGTAATGAATACTAAGAATCTTTTATTCCTCTGGTGTTAAGATTCCAAAGATAATTTGAACATACTTAAATTTAAGAAATCCGCACATGCTCATCATAAGTTTTGGTTTGGGTGGGGGCAGATATTCCTGTTCCAGTTTTGGAATTTTAAAATGCCGACTCCGAGGCACATACGCGATGCCGATCTAAACTGCCCCTGTGGACCTTTTGCCAGGGGTGTGTAGATGGTGGTTATTTTTTTGAATTTTTGGCATTTAATACCTCAATTTTTCAAAAAATTGGGGAGATATACTATATATTGCTTATTGTGTATATATTGTATGTGTATCATATCTTTACCTCATTACTAAGCTTTTTCTGCCCACAATAATTGTATTTTTTTCCATTTTTGTATTCTATTTAGAAGTCTGATTTGTTCATTTTATCATAATTTGCAATTTCTTTCTTCTGTATTTACTTTTCGTCATCTCTCTCCACTTGGCTTGAGCTACCTGATTTATGAAGCATTTTTTTATTGCTTTACTGATCTCTCTCTCTCTCTCTCTCTTTCTTTGCAACAAATTCTTTTGAAGTCCCATATTTTGATAGGGGGGGGGGGGGGGGTGATCATATTTAATTAGCAGAGCATTTTTTATTATTTATTTGAATTTTTTGAGTTGATTCCGTAATCCCTTAAAGTCCTGTCGCGACATTAAGAATTCCTTTCAACTGTTTCAAGCCTATATTAAAACTTCAGCTCTGTATATTTCTCTCTCCTTTTACTTTTCTTTTTTCTTTCTATTCAAAAATATTGTATCCATTGGCTACAAGCAGGGTATATCAGTGGATCCCCATATGTGGCCCATACTACAGGTCATGTGGCGAGAGCTGCTGGTGGCGAGTCCAATTTATATTTCACTAAGACTTTTATGACCTTTTAGAGTTATGGAGGGAGGGGAAAAAAGGGAGGGTGGGGGAAAAGAAATCCTGTGGAATGAATGGAAGCTGATTCTTGCTCTCTTTTATTCCTATTCTTCCTCTCTTTGATTCATCAATTATCCTCTCATCTTCCACTTGATGTTCAATTTGAAATTCCCTTCCTTAAAAATACTGTGTAATTTAGGGGGGAGGTATACCTTGACTTAGTTGTTTCTTAATTTCTAAATCTCCTGCGCATCAGTGAATATGACGTAGAATCCAAACCCGTACATCAGTGAATATGACGTACAATCCAAACCCGTGCTGTGCACGGGGGCCTGCTAGGCCCAATTGAGAAGTGGCCCTGTATCTCTGGAGTGCATGAAAAATCTTTATGAAATTTGGCCACCAAATAGCTTGCAGAGATACAAAACATTTGAAAAATTTAAATGACATTGATACGACCTCTAATGACCTTGAAATGATCTTTAACTATGTATTTTCAACGTATCTGATATTTAGTCCAAGTTATTGCCCCCTAATAATACAATAATGGAAATTACTCCCCTAATTATTGTGGTCATCAACCTCTAGCATATATTTTCAAGAAAATCTGTTCCGAAAAAGCAACTTTTGACATTTTTCACGAATGATGATATGAAAATATATATTTGCTTTTCCTGTGGAAAAATCAGCTCCCCTACGAAGACCAAAACCACATTATCAGGTTGGGCTCAAGGAGAAGATATCATTAAAAAAAGATCACCCCAATATTTTCTTTCATCGCAAAGATATGTCCTATTTTCGAAACCTGCTATGACCTTTGACCTCGAAAATCCAATATGGCCACCGAGGGCTATATCTTTGCAATGGAAGCAGATATCGGGATGGTATTTTTTTAAACGATATCTGCACTTTTAGCTCTAATTAGTTATGTGATTGTCATCTCGGTAGGGCGTACATGTCTGGCAGTAGAAGAGAAAATGCATATGTTAACTCCGACCTTCACAAATTATTTTAAATTTTGTACTTTTTGTACCAATTCTTTTGCAAATGTATTCTACAGTGCCTTGCTCAACATCGTATGAGAGCAGATATTTCATTTTCACACAATTTTGGGGAGAAAATGTGATTGAAAGAGGGACATGCTGAGAAAAAGATGTTTTCTAATGCTATTTCAAGGTCATCCAAGGTCAATTGGGTTTATTAAGTTTTTTTGTATCCCCATTGGCTATCATCTGGCCAAAAATGATGAGCATATGAAAATTCTTTACAAAGATATGCCCATATATGCTCTCAACTTCTCATTTTGGGCCCTTTGGCCCCACAGTGAGTAGCAGTAGTAGTAGTAGTAGTAGTAGTAGTAGTAGTAGTAGTAGTAGTAGTAGTAGTAGTAAAAAGTAGTGAATAACATTGCTGTAGACGCACTTACACATACATACATACTCTGAGTGGGTCGTTTGGTGGACGATAGAGTCTACGTGGTTTTTCGCTTAAACAAATTTCAAAAAATAAACAAAAAGGTCCTCTTGAGGACAAGAGGACGTGTCCAGTCTTGGTCTGAAATGGCCTGAAGAGCAGACTTTGAATCTGAGAAAATGATAAAATTCCTTTCATCATCATCTGCCATTTAGATTAATGGTTTAGGACTCATTTTGTATAAAACAGGTTTATGTCAGTGGGTTTAACTGACATGCTTCGTTATTAGTTTGTGATTAATGCGGTTGTTTGACCCAACAACGAATAAATTTATATTAATATATTTTAATGAAAAAGAACCTATCATGCAATACTAACAGTCAGTTCCTGAGCTCAGGGGTAGACAGCAATCCATGAAATTTTTGTCCATGAAAATTTTGACCCTGAAAATAGTGTCTCTGTATCTCTGACTGTCGTCTTCTCTGATTGCTATCACTGATACCGGTCCATGGGTACTTTCTTATGAAAATTCCTACCATGAAATTTTCAAGGTTGGTCAGAATTCACCTGGATAAACCTTACCGCCATCTAATGGCAGATTTTTGCGTAACAGGGGAAAAAAAAATTGCCCATGAAATTTTCATGGCAGTGCGGGCCGTACGCAACTTCATGCATGAAATTTTCATGCATAAAAATATTTAGGGCAAACATTTCATTTCATCCCTAAAAATTTCATTTCATCCCTGAAAATTTCATTTTCATCCCTGAAAATTTCATATTCATCCCTGAAAGTTTCATTTCATGCCCATGATTTTTTCATGGATGGAACTTTTAGTACGGGTAAGCCATACCTGTGGTAACGGGCCCGTTATTCTAACAGGCCCATTACTTCTAAGGCAATGTGACGGGACCATCTGAATGGGGCGTTCCATTCCCGTGCTGAAATTTTAGGGCCTCTATGGGTGCCATTAAGGTGCTTCAGTGGGAGCTTAAACAGGTAAAGAGTGTAATCCGACATCCATAGAATGTAGCTTATATGTCCGTTATCACGCATTATATCAGAGGGTCCATCTAACACATAGGTGCAGGGCACGTAGACACTCATCATGTCTGAAAACCATAACATTAAACTTCTGGATAGTGCAAAACAAAAGAAAATATTGATCAAAATAAAGGGAAAATGACAGCATCCAAACCTTTTTATTTGACGAGCTAACTATGCATCACTAAGATTTTTGAGGGTAGTAACTGGTTTTTGTGTAACCATACCTTGAGGCATACAACAAAATAAACTAATATTATGCTGCCATCTCTATACAATTCATGCATGAAGTGACCAGGTGTAGTATAGTCACTGATTCGGTCACCATTTGCATTATCTGCCCAGTCGTAGGATGCCCTACATCACTCCATACCCGAGGTAACGAATGCCTCACTAGTCACTATTGTGGTATGCCTGTGCACATTAATGTAAAATATATCATAAAATAAAACTGGAATTTCGAGTTGTTGTTTATCTTAAATTTTCAAAACAGCACACGTGTGTATTAGGTTGGTGCTGACATCTAGGGTTGCCACTGTCAGTCACTTGCGTCTGTTTTATGCAACAGTAAACCAAATGTTGTTTGACTATTACACTCCAGGTTGTTTGTAATTGCGAGTGACCTACTAGTATTTGCTTAGGATGCGCACACAACGGACCGTTCCTCCTGAATCGCTCTTCTCGTATTTGATTTTTAACCACTCCAATTTTATTTGATGCAGTAGATTTCAATGTTTAAAAAATTAGATTGATGTTATATGAGACCAAAATAAACTTAGGCGGTACAATAATAGGGCTTGGAAAAGAAATATTATTTCATTCATTTACGGTTCTCATACAGTTCTCATTAGTTTTCGACCAACAGTTCTCTTTTGAATATTTTCACAATTGCTCTGATCACAAGGTTATAACCAGGTCAATGTTCAGGCTCACTGGCATGAATATGACTGGAAAAATGCGCCCTGGCTTGAAAGTGGACTGTCTGCTGTCAAGACGGCTGCACCCCGTCTGCAGCCGATTGAAAAGAGATCATGGCCCCCTGTACTGAAGCACCTTAAGTTGTGGGTCTGTATCAGGCCTGTAATGGTCCCTTGTCTCGGACCCATAGAGGAAATGTACATACGGGACTGTAGTAGGGACAGAACTTTTACATTTTAGCGATGCCGTAACGAGCCCGTTACTTGTTCAGAGGGACATCTGGTGACCATATTTCATCTTAAAACATGTGTGAGTAAAAAAATACTTACTATGGGAATACCACAGCATTGAACAAAAAATACAGCAGCAATACCACAGCCTTGGTTAGGTTTTGTTGTTATTGTTGCTGTACCTGTAATCTACCTTTAGCCCTGACGCCTCCCCTCCTTCTACTCCTCCTGGCTCGCCAGGCCTGCCATCTTCTCCTGGTCTGCCTGGCTCCCCGGGTGGACCCCGTAGGCCTGGTTCTCCTGGTTTCCCCGTACTGCCCGTCTCTCCCGGCAGACCGTCTCTGCCATCGCGGCCATCACGCCCCGGCGGTCCTGCAACAAACCGCTCGCTTCCTGCAGCAGCGACGGCGGACAAGAGAAAGAAATGTACTGGGCCCTAATTGTACGAAGTGCTTGCGTTGTGTTTGTGATTTGAAAGTACATTGTCTTCACTTTATTTTCCTAACCACAACACCTCGCAAGAACTACGCAGTTTTATACTTAGCTCCTAATTTTATTATAATAATCATATTTAAATTCATAGATTTATATTATGATAAGTAAACATTATTGCCTGACTTGTTGGTGGATAGTGCAGATTATCAACCCGAGGAGGAATTATTTCCCTCGGGAGTTGCCCTCGGGAAATAATTCCTTCGAGGGGTGATAATCTGCATTGTTTTACCTCACCCTATATTAAGTCATTTCATAATTCACAATATCTGTCAGAAAAGGTGGAATAATAGCACAAGCAGGTGAATAATTTCCAGTCAATAATCTCCCTTATCTCATGATTGGCAAATTCTAGGCTTTTGATTGGTCAATTGGCCCATGATATGAAGCTGTGTTGTGAACTTCCTTCAATTCACCTTTCAGAATCCTATATCAACCTCCAAGGATTCTTATATTAACCTGCTCCGTTTTAGGGTAGGGAGAGTTGAACATTGCATCAGATTATTATGCCCATGATGCAATTCCCAATTCTCCCTACCCCCTAAGTGCATGATGCAATCTCCCAAACATTGCAAGATGGCTGCCCCTGTAGCAGACAATTCTCTATCGCTAGAACCAAATCAATCCAAAAAGAGAAGATTTGCATACCTGTCAGAGGAGGAGAGAAATGTGAAGAAAAAGAATGTTATTCCTGGAAACACTCAGCGTGCAAATGATAATGCAGCAACAACTCTGAAGGCCTATTTAGCAGAAATAGGGGACGACCAGGCCTTTGAAAAGTGTTAGAGTTTGTTCATTTGTATTACCTATGCAGAGGTCGAGGGGGCAATCATGAGATAAATTCGTAATCAACTGTTTTGGAAACAGTTGATAACTAATAGTATCCCATGGCACAACAATGCACAACAATTAACGTTTTTAAGTACACAATTCAACAATGTTACGTTGTGACAGCAAATATACACAAACACGCACATGCCAACAAACACTTAGCAATAACGTGGCGACCGTAACTACGGAGATAAAGCAAAGTCGTGTAACTAAAAGGGCAAAGAGTCAAGTTGGCAACGAGTTAAAACATTGAGATCAGCACTTGTCTTATGATTTTACCGCTTGTTATAAAATGTTCGGTATACCAAAACAGTTATTGCCTGGCTTGTTGTTGGTGGATAGTGCACCCCTCGAAGTATTTATTTCGCTCGGGCGTTGCCCTCGGGAAATAATTCCTCCTCGGGGTGATAATCTGCACTATCCACCAACAAGTCAGGCAATAACTGTTTATTGTACCATGGCTGGATGCCTTCCACGGGCGTCGAAAGGTGTGGGGTATATAACATAACCAACACATTGCGAACTTTTGCTCCCTAATCTGCCTACACTGGCCGCCTGAAAGAGTTTTATTTCATATAGTGATAGAGTATATATGTTATAACTAGTATCAATATTGATACTAGATGAGCTTGCCAAATGTGCAGTAGTTCCTGTGTTAAGACCCGACTATGATGTATTTTGAAGTTGGCAGGAACCAATCAATGCATCTGCTAGCATAAATACCGCGTGCAGGGTGTCCCTTAAATGATAGGTACAGAAATTCTGAAAGTCGTGTGCGTGTGTTATATTTTGTCTCGTATACTCTTTCAAATTTACAGACAGATAGCGCAAGTCACGTGACGTTTTGGTTTGCCTGCGATGCTCAATAAAGAGTATTGCCAAAATTAATCTTTGCCAGTAGGTCATCCGGGCTAAATTTGAACACCCAAACCATCAAATATCGCCCCTCAAGACACCCAAACTTTCATGCGAGTAGTTTCTTAAAATGTCAATATCAAGTATAGATATGCACGTGCGTGAAATTCAAAATAATTCCCATGACATTGTATAAGGAAATCATGTCTTCTTTCAATAAGTAAATACAGGTTTTGATTGAAATCTGGGTATTATGTAGTATTCCCTGAAAAACAGATCGCCTCAAAATTATACAGTTCTCAAATATGGGTGCCCAGTTTCTAAATCCTGGCTAAGAGCCTGCGGCCAAACATTCTGCATCATAATGTGCATCAATATACATTTACCTCATACAAGATGTGCAAGAATCAAGATAACTCAGTCTTACCGCCGCAACCGCCGCCGGTGTTGGACGTGGCTTGTCGTCTCTTGCGCCTCAGCAGTACGTCATTGGTGGCCGTGCGCAGAGGTTCCGCCTCCAGGTCCCCCAGTCTGCTGCTCAGGCGCTTCAGCTGACCACGCTGATCCAAGACCACCCCAAACAGCACCACGATACCCACCAAACACCCCACCACCGACACCAAACCCAGCTTCTGCCAGCGAGACCCTCCACGTCTCTTGTCGCTAGAAGATCCCCCTGACGCCGCCGCGGGTAGTGCGTGACTCGCCGCATCCATAACTTGAGAGTATGAGAGACGCTTCTTATGACAGTCACAGTAACGAATGTTTTACTCACCAATTTCGCAACTCAATTATTTATCCTACACTTTACCAGGACGGAATTTAGATAAAAGAGGTTAACCAATCAGCATCGAGACATGTAGCTTCCTAATTGAAAGCTATTGTTGTGCCGCCATTGTTGTGCCGCACTAGCGCGCTCATTTCCGAATATTGATATAACACATTATTGTCATTTCCACTAAAAGCGTATTATGTCGCAATGAGTACTATACGGTGCATCAAGATCGGTGCTTGGTGAAACTAAGATGTCTGAAGTTTCTAGTCAATTATATTGCATTGTATGTTTATTGACTGACCAGGTAATGGCACAAAATCACATGGAATATAGTATACATCAACAGGCTGACAACATGCAGAGGGAAGATGTCTGGCTGATGCCAAACAGGTTATAGAAGCAGCGCGTGATTTTGGGGGTTGGGGTCAGCTGTGATTAGTATTAAGAATTTGACACGGAATAAGAGCAGCACGTGAGCAGCACTCCAGAAATAGCTGGTTCAAGATCCTGGTTAAAAAGAAAACAAACTGAGTGTAATACGTTTTGTCGTAGATCTAAAATAATTGTCCTTAGATAAACACATTTGCATTAGGAGCGTGTCCATGGTTTTAAACACATGGATACGTCTTCATAACACATCAATATTTTACCATTATTTCACAGAAAGTTGTTGCTTCTGTTGGGTTTAACAATCCCTTTGAAATGGTTTTCATATACTCTTCTATTTGCTGAATTACATTCTAATATGTCAAGCCATGCGTGCATCTTAGATGCATGTGATTTATCGCTTACCATGGATAACCACAGGGGTTCGCAATTTATAGCAAATTTATATCATGTTATAGAGTTGCAATTGCTCCAGGAGTTCAGCAAATGTCCACCGTGCCGAGACAAAAGTATTTTCATGTCATCGAAATTTCCGCTCATTGCATGGAAGACATGAACCATGCAATGGCTGACTTCAAGTACGGTGTTACATTTAACACACATGGTAACACTAATGGATCTGTTTATCCCAGCCCCTCAACACATCTTGGCCAACACAGATATTAGCAATGGTGTTACATTTTTGAAGATGTGTGTCCTGCTCGATCAAATAATGTTTGTCATAGCAACATGCTGGGAAGGTGATACTTGACTATGTCTTTTTCAATTTATAGACACATATCAAATATTTCATTAGGATAATACAAACTTGAAATAAACATTATCATTAGTTTCATTTTTATTATTTAAATCTTAGATGAAAAAAAAAAGAATGGATATGTAACGAGATACCCATTACTAGAGTATATGTGCTATATAGTGAAAGGCTAACACCCATATTATGGGATAGATGTGTGTTACCACCTAACATGCACATCACTTCAAATAGCGTGTAACCTCCCCTGGTAACACTAACACCGATGTTAACATCTGTGTTAACACCATACTTAAAGTCAGCCAATGTTATTTTGCCTAAATGTTAGGAATATGCGAATCAAAGTAGAACAATGGTTGAGAGATGCAGTGAATAGGCAAGCCGAAATAAGAGCTATTGACAAGATACCGGGAAATCCAGTCCTCAGCCAGCCAGGATCCAGTGAAATAACCTAATGCAAGAGGTTGTGAGATAGGTGCTTATATTAACTGTTCAGGAGGGAAATCGCGCTGTTTTGCATGGGGCGCCCGCGGTTGCAAAAATAGGGCTTGTTGTAGTGTGGTTGTGGGGATCCGTGCGCCGAAACTGATGGCCGGCGCACGGATCCAAGGCCCAAATACAGGGCATCACTGGTTGCAATGAAGTAGGGGCCTTTAAGGACACATGAGCAGGGCCGCTGTAGGAGGAAATGGAAAGCATCGAGGTAATGCGGTAACTCCATGGGGCAGGACATTTTAAGTTGGCAATGTTGGGTGAATGAGGATGTAGCGGTGCAGTATGAGTTGAAGTTGAGTATGGCAGATAGATGGCTGTGGGGGATGCTGAATGGGAGGATGAGTGTCATGTGTCTATGATGGTATGATTCCCTAGGTGCTAATCCGGGTAATGGATCGCTTGTGTCCTAGTCGTTTGTTGCTACGAAACCCGCGTCCGTTGGCTAGGCCGGGCTATGCGAATCCAGCGTTCCCAGTGTGATGACGTCATGTTATGCACCAGTCAATTGAATCCCCGGTAGGGGGGGGGGGGGGACGGGATGGGGCGGGGATAGTGCACCGACCTTCTGTACTATTTTGCATAGTCCCCACTCCCCGCGGCACATTTTTTTTGTCACAAATTCCCTCCCCCCGGGGCACATTTTCTAAAAGGGCCCTAAAGGCTCACATACTTATCAGCTTGTATGAAAGTAAAACACTTCAAGACCAGGATGCTGCCTTTCTTTTTCTCTCAGTTATCCCATGAGGGGAGATTTTCGCATTTTGCCATCATCCTGCCCAGCCCCTGGCTAAAGGCTCATATACATATCGGCTTATATGAAAGTAATACACTTCAAGAACAGGATGCTGCCCTTCTTTTTCTCTCAGTGATCCCATGAGGGGAGATTTTTGCATATTGCCATCATCCTGCCCAGTCCCTGGCTGCAGCCATGTTTTTCAATTGGGTGGCAGAGATCACTTCCTGACCCTAGCTCTGTGCTTATCTCATGCACCACTAAGCTCCTTTGCTACCCAATAACACTTACCACAGCAGGTGGTGATAACCCGGATTCACAATGGCGGCGGCCTTGGCTCAGAGGAGGTGCTATCAGGGAGATTCACTGATGGTGGTCTCTGGTGCTATTCACTAATTGCAATTTTAGATTTCTCTTTGTGTGGAGCTCTAGGGCTTCCCTGTTTATGACAGATGTTGAGCTATGTTTCGAAGTTCATTTGGACGAAATTTGCGATGTGCGCAAGTTTTGTGCGCAACTTGTTTCTGCAAAGTACAAACAAAAGCGGCGACCTCTATCAGCAGAATTTGGGAAAGAATGACATCACGGTGAGACAGAATCCCATTGTAACTTTGTGACTGCTTTAAAGGTTAATGCAGAATGATTAGGGAACGCACTAGTGCATTGCACGTACTTCTGACTGCCACTGACCACGCAACATGCGCAACCACGCACCAAATCCTCAGTGCAACAAATGCTCACGCGACGTATAGTAGCGGGAAAAGTTGCTACGGCGGTGTTCTCTATTTTGACAAAAAAGATAAATTATCTGCATCTCTGTGGGTCAACTTTAATGCAGTTTAGAATGTTATAACCGCAACAACTCCACTTGTCCCACAACCCTGTTTAACTAAGGTGAGTTAATTTGCGATGACTCTGCCAAAAGACATTTCTTGCCGAGCAGGGCAAGTAAGGGTCTTGTTCTGCTTGCCAGATTGCCATTTTTGCCGAATTCACTTGCAACGGGTCAAGTGGTTATGTTGCACGCTGGACAGGTTGAAATAGGGGCAATTGTTATGCCATTAATTTTTGGTCAATCACTACTCATACTGTGTGGTTATTTCACAAATAGTTTCGAGATTCTCGAGCATTTGAAGCTTTGCTTTGTATTCTTATTATAATAAGAAGATTCAGTAATCATCAATGTGTTTGTTTCTGTTAAAATTCTTGATTTTTTCCTTGTATTTATATAAAAAAGATAATTTCATACTAGCCACATTCAGTGCTGGTCGTATCATTATGACAATATCTCATACCATTTGTCTATCCACTGGGTAGGCGGCAGATTGGGCTAATCATAAAGTAAATAGGATTTTGGCATAAGGAGGATTTGGGTGGTATTCAATATCCAAGCCCCGTGCCCCGGCCTATATCGTCGCTCTACTAGTTAGTTATGTCCCCACCCTGCGGGTCTTCTTCAAAGTTGTCCATGGTCAGACCAGGTGAAAATGGGTTAATCAGCATTGTATTCTAACGATGGGATGGATTTCAGACGATATGGTACATGACTGAAAGGTGCTGTATAATTGCGTCAAACATTGGATTGTATTCATTGGTGACAAGCCATTGCTTGTTAGTTTGTCCTATTTCTGCCGGTGAAAATTGGTATTCTTTGACTTCTCAGACGCCAGGTCCGATATTATAAAGGAAGCTTGTCCGCCTGGCAAGGCCAGTATTCGAGCGAAATTAGCTTATTATTTTTAGCCACATGCATGGCCTCACTCTAGCCCAGCTACTAGGCTTTACTCTATTTTACTTTATTATATAGATATCAATTCTCACACCTACATCGCACCTGTAGCCTACTATTGACCATGTAAATCAATCTCTTTAAGTTATGACATCCAGATATGGACCCTGGTGGTGTAGAGAGGATGTAACAACCGTGACTTCTCTTTTAACCTGCCCTGCATTTTAGAACTCTGCCTTACTTATCGTAACTTCACAATAGTAAAAATAGAAATGTGGGTCAAACAAAAGGGCTTTATTTTCTTTCTCCATTTTAAGGTGTAATTCCTTTGAAAATGAATTTAAGAAATTGTTAACAATATATTTTTTTCCTATAACTTTTTAAGTGACGAGAAAATTCAAGATAATGCACTTATTTTTTCAAAATTCATTTGGTACCTCTTTCATTTATTTTGCCTTTGTCTACCCAGTTACGATGGACCAAGTGTGAAAGAGCATATAACAACTTTTTGGGTGAGAGAAGATAAAACTGAAAAAGAGGAAGAGAAATTTAAAATCTTTATTTTCAAGACATTTACAAGACATATATTTATGTATATACATATCTATTAATAAACAGATACTGCCTGGCTTGTTGGTGGATAGTGCAGATTATCACCCTGAGGAGAAAAAATTATTTCCTCCACGCCAGAGGGAAATATTTCCTTCAAGGGGTGATAATCTGCACTATCCACCAACAAGCCAGGCAATAACTGTTTTGTTATACCGAACATTTTTTGGCAAGCTGCAAAATCATAAGACAAGCGCTAATCTCAATGTTTTAACTCTTTGCCAACTTGACTCTTTGCCCTTTGTTGCACGACTTTGCTTCATCTCCGTGGTTACGGTCGCCAGGTTATTGCTAAGCTTTTGTTGGCATGTGCGTGTTTGTGTCCGTTTGTTGGCACAACCCAACACTGTTGCATTATGTATGCACGGACGTTCATTGTTGTGCATTGTTGTGCCGTGGGATAAGAAAGATTATTGACTGGCAATTATTCACCTGCTTGTGCTATTATTCCACTTTTTCTGACAGATTTATGATTATGCGAATTATGAAATGACTCTTAATATAGGGTGAGGTATAACAATAACATCTATTTACCTGTCTGTCTGTCTGCATTTCTATCCATCTATCAATCTATATGTGAACACGCATACACACACGTGCACACACAAATACATACACACATACAGATAAATATATATATATATATATATATATATATATATATATATATATATATATATATATATATATATATATATATATATATAAATATATATATATATATATATATATATATAATGCGTGTGTGCGCTCACACATAGATAGAAAGATAGGTGGATAAAAATACAGACAGACAGACAGGTAGACAGATGTGAGATATTTATAGATATACATATGAATAAATATGTGTTTTCATTATTGATAGGGTCGTTTTACTTTTCGTACTAATGATATTCTATGATATACCGAAGGACATGCACGTCTTCCTTGTTGCGCCTCTCACTAGTCAATTGGTTCCCTTTGCCAGTAGAATGAGCAAAACAACTACTCATTGCTTGAAATATATTTACCATCCTTCTGAAATTTCATTTACTCTCCCTCTAGAGTTGTTAGGAAAAAATAAAGTTTTATTTTCTCTCCCCCAGAAACTGGTTGTAAAAAATAGAAAGTTTTTTATTTGCTCTTTCACTCTTGGTCCATTGTACCCAGTAGGCACCCATTAATAATTGATTCATGCCTTTGCTTACTTTATAAAATTGTAAATACAGTTCCTTGGTAGGGTTGAAATACCACATATTGTAACCAAATCACACCAAAACACCTCATAGGTGGCAAGCCTTTACTCGAAAGTCAGCATGGGGACCCTCCTTTTGAAGAGATTTTTAGTAAGGGCATAACAAATGGACCCTTTTGTGACATTAGAAGATAATACGCATGAATGTCCTTGAGTTCTGCTTCTATTTCATTTCATGATTAAGAAATGTAAAACAATCCACTTTTTATCTTATTTTACATATCCCAAACATGCTGTAAGCTCTAAATGTCCATTAATTTCAACCTACAGGAAGCATATTTGAATGACAAAGGCAGCTATCACCTACGTATACTTAGATCTCAATGTAGTCCTCATTCTAGGGATAAAATGGATAAGAATATTATTCATAAATGAAGACATTCAGGCAGAATATTTCAATAAGAGGGTACCTCTATTTTATCATATTCAG
This sequence comes from Maea johnstoni, assembly GCA_963942565.1. NCBI lineage: Eukaryota > Metazoa > Annelida > Polychaeta > Spionida > Magelonidae > Maea > Maea johnstoni. The sequence continues at coordinate 50,697,899 of OZ012688.1, read as the reverse complement.
TGCTATACATTTGTACTTAAGGAGATGTAACATTGATTGATGACAAACATGCCCCTTGTTATCATAGATGCTGAGGAACTGTGTATTATGCATTGAAACAAAGTTTAAAAGAATAAAACATTCCCATGATTTAAGTACCAATAAGTGTATGTTATATCTCATATATGCTGGTTGCAACAGCTGTTTCATGGTGAGCGAGACGCTAAACTACCCACTAGACATACCCCTTGGTAGGTTTAGTAAAAGCGGCTGATTTGGGCGCATTTACCCCACCAGTTGGGCTAACCCACCTTCTTGCAATCTGTCCTCTATACCTAAGGTAACGTTCACACACTGTTTTGCTTGTACTGCCGTTACGCACCTCAACAGTGGGTTACATGGAAGAAGAGAGTTTGGGAGAGGGCATGGGAGCTGGATGTATGCTTGGGGCGGGTACAAATAGTGGGCCCAGAAATCTCCTCATTTGGTGCATACCACGCAGGTGAGCTCTCGCCCATTGACGTATGGTGGGCATGGCAACGATCCGCAAATGCCTTCGACGATGTAGAAAAGGGCTCCATTTTGGTTTGGTGCGCCTGCGTTGTCAGCCTCTGGGTTCTCGTCCATACACTCGTATGTGGTCCTGCCCTTATGGGCGTGGTAGGCTGACATCAGGTAGCCCCAGTACTCCATCTCCCAGCCATCCGGGCAAGTCTTCCAGGCAGGTATCATTATACTTGTCGCGCGGGGCACGTAGCAAGCTGCGCAGGGCACGTCCATGTTTGCCAGTGATTTTAGGAATGGCGAGTTCGAGGTAAGTTCGTATTCAGAGCCATACATGTAACTCTTCGACTGATGACCGTCCGTGAACTTGCCCCACTGAGGGGTCAGTGGAAGACACTGGTAGTTGCCACCCCCGCCTTCATGAGAATGCTCTGAGCCACCAGTTACTCCTACAATACAGGAAAATGAGAGTGAGAGAAAACCCATGTCTGACTTGAGCAAACCTTGGCTTAAAACCGTTAGCGCTAGATTTGAGTTGATATTGCTATCACCTTTTCAATCTTTCGTCAGGAAAAATAAAAAGATATTCCATGTGCCTTTCAAATCAATACATAGTAATACAGTTTATTCAAGTACAACCCGAGAACTGGATGTGTGAAGGATGGGTACACGTTGCATTTATGAAGTCTTCTGTGTATTTAGCTTTGGGTGAGGTGTACTATTGCATGTGTTGGACGGAATTAGCTGGATTGAAATGTACTATTGCATGTTTTGGACGGAATTAGCTGGATTGAAGTGTACTGTTGCATGTGTTGGACGGAATTAGCTAAAAATGAAGTGTTCTATTGCATGTGTTGGACGAAATTAGCCGGATTGAAGTGTTCTATTGTATGTGTTGGACGGAAGCTGGAGCGAAGTGTTCTATTGCATGTGTTGGATGGAAGCTAGAGCGAAGTGTTCTATTGTATGTGTTGGGCAGAAACTTCTACTGAAGTCTTCTATTGTATGTGTTGGACGGACGCTGGAGTGAAGTGTTCTATTGTATGTGTTGGATGGAAGCTAGAGTGAAGTGTTCGATTGTATGTGTTGGGCAGAAACTTCTACTGAAGTCTTCTATTGTATGTGTTGGACGGAAGCTGGAGTGAAGTGTTCTATTGTATGTGTTGAATGGAAGCTGGAGTGAAGTGTTCTATTGTATGTGTTGAATGGAAGCTGGAGTGAAGTGTTCTATTGTATGTGTTGAATGGAAGCTGGAGTGAAGTGCTCTACTGTATGTGTTGAATGGAAGCTGGAGTGAAGTGTTCTACTGTATGTGTTGAATGGAAGCTGGAGTGAAGTGTTCTACTGTATGTGTTGGACATAAGCTGGAGTGAAGTGTTCTACTGTATGTGTTGAATGGAAGCTGGAGTGAAGTGTTCTACTGTATGTGTTGAATGGAAGCTGGAGTGAAGTGTTCTACTGTATGTGTTGAATGGAAGCTGGAGTGAAGTGTTCTACTGTATGTGTTGAATGGAAGCTGGAGTGAAGTGTTCTATTGTATGTGTTGGATGGAAGCTGGAGTGAAGTGTTCTATTGTATGTATTGGACGGAAGCTGGAGTGAAGTGTTCTATTGTATGTGTTGGGCGGAAGCTGGAGTGAAGTGTTCTATTGTATGTGTTGGACGGAAGCTGGGGTGAAGTGTTCTATTGTTTGTGTTGGGTGGAAGCGGGAGTGAAGTGTTCTATTGCATGTGTTGGACGGAAGCTAGAGTGAAGTGTTCTATTGTATGTGTTGGACGGAAGTTGGAGTGAAGTGTTCTATTAGGCGGGTGGCCAAATCCCTAAAAGAGCTCTAGAAATATTTTTGATGGCGTTTTTCGTTACAAGTCGTCATCCATGCTTATTCATCTCTACATAGGGTTGGCTTTAGCGCACGGTTGGATGACACGTCTGATTTTGCTGCGTTAGGTAATTTTGGGGCATTTTATGCAAAAAATCACCAAAAAAACATGTTTTTGGGGATTTCCTTCTAGAAAATTCATTTTTCGAGATAGAAATTCAAAACTTGCTACAAATGTGTTCAAGAGGATGCTTCTCAACTGAGAACATGTTGCGTTAGCATGACTTCAAGGAATCCCCCGCTGTGAGTGATTTTGGGGGGAAAATCATCAAAAATGAGTGTTTTTTGTAATTTCTCATAACTTGAATGTCATCCTGTGGACTATTCCAAACTCTCAACTAAATAGTTTTGGTTTAGAAAATTACCCAAGAAGTTGTAGATACAGAAAATGAGTAATTTTTGAATATTTTATTTGCATGCTACGTTTTGGGGCATTTTACAGAAAAATGGCATTAAAACTAGTGATTTCAGGATTTGCTTCTGGAAGGTGCAATTTTTATAGTATGAACTCAAAACCTGCTACAAATGTTTTAACAAGGATGTCTATGATTATCAAATGTTTTGTGTTAGTATGAAATGTATCTGACCCCTGCTGTGAGTGATTTTGGGGTAAAAACCTCTAAAATAGTAGGATTTTTGTAATGTCATCCTGTGGGCTATTCCAAACTCTCAACTAAATAGTTCTAGATTAGAAAACAAACCAAAAAGGTGTAGATAGAGAGAGTGTGTCATGTTTGCATATTATCATGACATGCTACCTTTTGGGGCAATTCGCAGAAAAAATAGCATAAAACAGGTGATTTTAGGGATCTGCTTCTGGACGGTGCAATTCTCATAGTAGAAACTGATAACTTGCCATAAATGATTTCATAGGGACGTCTATGATAATCAAATGTTTTCTGTTAGTATAAAATGTATCTGACCCCTGCTGTGAGTGATTTTGGGGTAAAAACCTTTAAAATAGTAGGATTTTTGTAATTTCTCACACATTTGAAGAAAGGTATATTATATCTCATATCAAGATTCTAGCTGTTACAGAAAATTAACCATGAATAGGCAGATAAGGGATATAAGTTATGTTAGCCAACCTATGACATGCTAAATTTTGGGGTATTTTACTGAAAAAATCATCAAAAGCATGTGATTTTAGGACTTTGCATCTGCAAAGTGCAGCTTCCAATGTAGATATATCAAACTTGCCACAAATAAGTTCCCATTGATGCCTATGGTCGTAGGATGTGTTGTGGTAGTTGAGGTTAAATGAGGCCCTTGCTGTGAGTAATTTTTGGGTAATCCTTTAAAATTATGCAATTTTTTGGTATTTTCCGCGATCCGAGGCTTAACTGACAACCAGGAGACCATTTCACAAAATTAGAAAATCACCTAAGAATGTGTTGACTATGGAACTCAGTTATGTTTACTATATAGCCTTTAAATGATAAGCTCTGGTTGTGGGTATTCTATGGAAAAAGTAGTAAAAATGTGAATTTAGAGATTTGCTTCTAGAGAGCGTAAATTTCATTGTAGGAATTCAGATTTGAAACAGTGATACTCATTAGGATTTTTGTGATTATAGAGATGTTGTGTTTTAACTATTTGATTATCATTCTAACATTCATGCATAATTTTTCACCTTTTTGCAGTAAGGCCACTCCAATTTATTTCCTTGTCTTACGAGCTCAGGAGGTAGGAAATGAGCCATTTTGGAATAAAAAAAAGTTGAAAAATGTGACTTTTTTATTATAATTTTTTTTTAGAGTCTGCCGACTAGGACAGTTAGCAATATATTTCTACCAACCCAAATATCAACTAAATAAAATCAATCAATCAATTAATCTCTGTAACCTGAAGGGTGGGAGGTATACCTCCTCAAGTCTGGGGCGTTACTGCAGCACTGATAGCTTCCTGTAGTTGATTGAATCACCCTTACAAAGAATATTCTTAAAACTTGCACTTTTATTATTATTTTTTTTTGGAGTCTGACAGATAATGTCTAAACCACTTTCGTCCGTAAGACACCATAGTCGACTTTTATTATTATTTCTTTTGGAGTCTGCAGACTCTTTTTTCTGAAAAAAGCTCGTAAGACAAGTAATTAAATTGGAATGGCCTAATATATTAAGAAATGTGTCATTTAATAGTCCCTTTTTAGTATTTACATTGGCCTTAATTAGGAGTTTTCCACTGTTTGCCATTCAGCATTTCAACAACTAAGATGTGCCACAGCTAGATGTGGTGTTTCATCATTAAAGATGATCCTATATAGACCCCCATAAAATGAAAACACAGGAAACGAAGTCTTTTCACAAAATAGTGGTTTATGAAGACGTGGCTTTACCTCAAGGATGTTCACCATTCATCACACATAAAGAAAAGTAAAGCTTTTTTCCTGAGTGTGATTAAGCATTCTTCCTGAGTGAATGTCTCTTAGTATAAGAGACTGGGCCAGTTGATGACCAGGAAATACTCTCTAGTAGTGGTTTTAATGTTGACAAATTTCAAAATCAACAAAATGAAAAACATCTAATGTTTTCTTGCTGCAATGCAACATTGTAATTAAACAGTTGCTGGAAGGTGTTCCGGAAAAAGCCCAGCTTTCTTAATGTAAATGGGTGATTGCTGTTTTGGGGGGGTTAGACGCAGAAACTGAATCTGAAAAGTACTAGTGATATCATCACTAAAATGAGTATATATGCACATGTATATGACTGACTCTTAATTCTTGTAATGCTACCTCAGATGTGTGAGAACAGGAAAAATGTATTACCAGGCTAATGCAAGCTGCATTAATATTCTGGTATAAGTATATAAAAATAGAACGGATTTTAATTATTCAAAATATTGTTAAGACTGTTTGGTGGAAAATTGTATTTGAGGATGATGTACAGTGGAACCTGATAGATTACCTCTGTACAGCATTTCCACAGCAGTACCTGCATACTGTAACACCGCAAAGTAACCCTGAAGCCTGTGACTATACAAATCTTTAAAAAAATAATGCTAGGGCTGCTTAAACAATGGGTTTGTAGGTCCATTGGGCTTAGTACTGTATATTTAGGAAAGTCTTATCAAAGTACATAATATGCTCATGGGCTAGTTATCATAAGGGGAATAATAGGTGGAAGGATTAATAAATGTTGCGGACAAGTAGTCCATCACTGGCTAGAGGAATATTTTGGTAATGATTAACCGTGAGTGATAGGAGCCCAATTTCCCAAAGCTTTGTGCTAGGAGAGTGGGGGCATTTAATCTTTAGGCAACAAACTGACAAAAGGTGTGGTCCTAATTAGGCAGTGTTTTTGCAGCGCAACCTGTAATCTGCTAAATAGGAAGTATTTAGAGCAGTATGATTAAGATATGAATAGGGAGGAGTTAAAATGAATCCTGATTCATGCAATACTTGGGAATTTTGGATCATCCTTTTTCAGCCATTAATTTAGGCTAAATTTAAACTAGCCTGTTGTTAGTGATGGAGGAAACTATAGTAACCCAGTGAAAACCACTTAACCCAAAGTCAGTGATCACTTTCTCACATGCCCTGTCTGGTATCAAGGATCAAACACACATTTTGGAAATTTTGTTTTTTGTCATTTTTTCTGCCATACCATGGATAAGTCATGACTAACCAGTTATATTTGGTTTAGAAAACCAGATTACCCAGCAAAAAACACTGCCTAATGCCAAGTTACTAGCAACTTTCTAACATAGTGACTGGGATTTGAAAGATCAATGTGGGTGTTTTGTTTTTCATACTTGAATGACTCACATGTAATTATCAAATTATAAATGAAATAACATCTCACAGCATGATACTTAAAATGTAACTGAGAGAGATATACTTCAGACTCTGAGAGTAATAGTAGAAGCTCTACTACTATTCTCTACCATAAATTGATATTGATGCTATTTCAATGACTCTGTTTCTTGATCTGTATCACCTGAGATGTCAGGGACCTGCATATGCGGAGCACTTCTTAATTTCTCATGAGTGCTCTATGTCCACAGGTTTCACTGTGATTTCTATGTACGTTAATACTATGAAAAGTATCCATCTCTCATTATATTACAGCAAAATGATCCAAAATCTAGCATGACTGAGGTATTAATTCAAAATTCCATAAAATGATAGAGCCTATGAAATTACAAGAATCACATTTCTATAAGTTCTCACATTTCATTACTTTTTCCATAAAATGCCCAAAAGTATAGCTTATCTTTGAAATCTAGTAAACCTAACCCAGTTCCTTCACCAACACATTCCTCAGTGATTTATTTGGCAAAATTGTGAAATTAAGATCTTTGCATAGTCTCCAAGTTGACAATTTAAGCCTGGAAAAGAAATGCATGATTTTAAAGGATATTACCCAGAAATTACTCACAGCAGGAGCTACATTAAATCTCAACTACCAAAACACATCCTACAACCATAGGCATCAATGTGAACATATTTGTGGCAAGTTTCATACATCTACATTGGAGGCTGCATTTTCCAGAAGCAAATTCCAAAAAAACGCATGCTTTTGATGATTTTTCAGTAAAATACCCCAACATTTAGCAAGTCATAGGTTGGCAAACATAACTTATTTCCCCTAAATGCCTATTCTTGGTTTTATTTTCTCTAACAACAATATCAGGCTAGAATCTTGGTGTAAAATATAATATATATATACCTTTGTTCAAATGTATGAGAAATTACAAAAATCCTACTATTTTAAAGGTCCTTACCCCAAAATCACTCACAGCAGGTGTCAGATACATTTCATACCAACAGAAAACATTTGATTATCATAGACATTCATAAAAATCATTTATGGCAAGTTTTGAGTTCCTACTACGAAAATTCCCCCTTCCAGAAGCGAATCCCTAAAATCACCTGGATTATGCCATTTTTTCTATAAATTGCCCCAAAACGTAGCATGTCATGAAAATATGCAAACATGACTCACTCCCTCTATCTACACCTTCTTAGTTAGTTTTCTAAACCAGAATTATTTGGTTGAGAGTTAGGAATAGTCCACAGGATGGCATTCAAGTTGTGGGAAATTACAAAAATCCTACTATTTTAGAGGTTTTTACCCCAAAATCACTCACAGCAGGGGTCAGATACATTTCATACTATCACAAAACATTTGATAATCATAGACATACTTATAAAAATCATTTGTCGCAAGTTTTGAGTTCCTACTATGAAAACTGCACCTTCCAGAAGCAAATCCCTAAAATCACTAATTTTAATGCCATTTTTCTGTAAAATGCCCCAAAACGTAGCATATTACAAAAATATCCAAACATAACTGATTTTCTGTATCTACACCTTATTGGGTAGTTTTCTAAACCAAAACTGTTTAGTTGAGAGTTTGGAATAGTCCACAGAATGACATCCAAGTTGTGGGAAATTACAAAAAACACTCATTTTTGATGATTTTTCCCCCAAAATCACTCACAGCGGGGGATTCCTTGAAGTCATGCTAACGCAACATGTTCTTAGATCAGGAGCATCCTCTTGAACACATTTGTAGCAAATTTTGAGTTTCTATCTTGAAAAATAAATTTTCTAGAAGGAAATCCCCAAAAACATGCTTTTTTGGTGATTTTTTGCATAAAATGCCCCAAAATTCCCTTACGCAGCAAAATCAGACGTGTCATCCACCCGTGCGCTAAAGCCCACCCTATGTAGAGATGAATAAGCATGGATGACGACTTGTAACGAAAAACGCCATCAAAAGTATAATTCTGACATTTGGCCACCCGCCTATATTGCATGTGTTGGACGGAAGCTAGAGTGAAGTGTTCTATTGCATGTGTTGGACGGAAGCTGGAGTGAAGTGTTCTATTGTTCGTGTTGGACGGAAACTGGAGTGAAGTGTTCTATTGTATGTGTTGAATGGAAGCTGGAGTGAAGTGTTCTACTGTATGTGTTGAATGGAAGCTGGAGTGAAGTGTTCTATTGTATGTGTTGAATGGAAGCTGGAGTGAAGTGTTCTACTGTATGTGTTGAATGGAAGCTGGAGTGAAGTGTTCTACTGTATGTGTTGAATGGAAGCTGGAGTGAAGTGTTCTATTGTACGTGTTGAATGGAAGCTGGAGTGAAGTGTTCTATTATATATGTTGAATGGAAGCTGGAGTGAAGTGTTCTACTGTACATGTTGAATGGAAGCTGGAGTGAAGTGTTCTATTATATGTGTTGAATGGAAGCTGGAGTGAAGTGTTCTATTGTATGTGTTGGACGGAAGCTGGAGTGAAGTGTTCTATTGTATGTGTTGGACGGAAGCTGGAGTGAAGTGTTCTATTGTACGTGTTGGACGGAAGCTGGAGTGAGGTGTTCTAGTGTATGTGTTGGACGGAAGTTGGAGTGAAGTGTTCTATTCTACGTGTTGGACGGAAGCTGGAGTGAGGTGTTCTATTGTATGTGTTGGACGGAAGCTGGAGTGAAGTGTTCTATTGTATGTGTTGGACGGAAGCTGGAGTGAAGTGTTCTATTGTATGTGTTGAATGGAAGCTGGAGTGAAGTGTTCTATTGTACGTGTTGGACGGAAGCTGGAGTGAGGTGTTCTATTGTTTGTGTTGGACGGAAGCTGGAGTGAAGTGTTCTATTGTATGTGTTGGACGGAAGCTGGAGTGAAGTGTTCTACTGTATGTGTTGAATGGAAGCTGGAGTGAAGTGTTTTACTGTATGTGTTGAATGGAAGCTGGAGTGAAGTGTTCTATTGTACGTGTTGGACGGAAGCTGGAGTGAAGTGTTCTATTGTATGTGTTGGACGGAAGCTGGAGTGAAGTGTTCTATTGTATGTGTTGGATGGAAGCTGGAGTGAAGTGTTCTACTGTATGTGTTGAATGGAAGCTGGAGTGAAGTGTTTTACTGTATGTGTTGAATGGAAGCTGGAGTGAAGTGTTCTATTGTATGTGTTAGACGGAAGCTGGAGTGAAGTGTTCTATTGCATGTTTGAATGGAAGCTAGAGTGAAATGTTCTACTGTATGTGTTGAATGGAAGCTGGAGTGAAGTGTTTTATTGTATGTGTTGGACGGAAGCTTGAGTGAAGTGTTCTGCTGTATGTGTACGGTGGACGCTGAAGTGAAGTGTTCTATTGTATGTGTAGGACAAGGTGTGAAATACGACATTGTATTTTACCTGCATATATCAATTCCGCGCCGTCACGACATGATTTGCGGCCCCAGCGTATGTAGGTGGCGCCCACTTCCGACAGCTCTCTGTACGGCGGTTCTGAAAAAGAGTATTACACTTAGTATTAGCCATTTGACCATTGTCCATCTTTTTGTGGCAGACATTATAGCAAAGGTGACATTCTAAAATTCATTTCTAAGTACTAATAGGATAGAATTATAAGATATTAGTAAAATGAAAAGAATGATTTTGATACATTTAGTTTATTGCCTAATATCTTGATCAAAATAGAAATGCTAACTTTTTTTGAATTTGAAAGTTCGTGTTTCGTCACATTTTCTGCTATATTTCAGCTAAGTCGTGACTAGCCTGTTGTACTTGGTGGAGGAAACCGGAATACCCGGCGAAAAAAACCGGAGTACCCGGCGAAAAAAACCGTCTTACCCTCAGTCACTGGTAACTTCGAATTCCTCATCCCCCGTTGATAAAAATGATAACAAAATAAAATAATAACAAAGACACCCAACTATACACTCTGAATGGTGCGATTATGTAGCTAGGCAGGTATAATGATATCCAAATTTCATTTTCAATTCTTCGTTTACATCTAGGTACTTCCATTTTAAAATCTTTTGAAAGAAATGACAATTAAATCTAAACTGCAATACTTATCTCTAAAACTACAACAGCAGCCAAACCCATGTTACGCATTGCTTCCAAATTTGAAAAAGTTTTACCAATGTAACAATCATATTTACCCATAGTGCTATTGATATGAAGTTCGGTCCATAGTCTGTTCAGAGGTCTTTCGGACGAATCCCTTTCTTTCAATTTGAGAGCGGGCTGGTCCCCAAGCGGGCGGTCGTGGTGTCTGCGGACTCTCTGCGCAGGCGCGGGTCCGGGGGCTCCAGGACGGCCCGGGGGTCCTGTCAGTCCTGGAGGTCCTGTTAGACCACGGGGTCCTGCTGGGCCGGGGCCACCTCTCTGCCCAGCAGGGCCAGGTACTCCACGAAGTCCAGGAAGTCCAGGGAAGCCGCGCTCTCCCTGAAACAAACACAGAACAACCATGAACAAACAAACACGAAAGGTTTGTCCATTATTCACATAGGTTGATTAACATTAGCTTTAATGTACATAAGATAAGATAATATAAGAAAATTTTATTAAGGTCTCACCCATAGATAAACAAGTACGGTTGTTGATGCAAAGCATCAATAGTCAAAAGGCGGGGCCAAATTATTTATGAACTAGTGAGGGAACCGGATGTATAAAGAACATTAACATTATAGAGGAAAATAATTCATAATGACTAGATTTGTATCATTTTTTGTAGAATTGAAACAAATATCGGAATTCTAGGCGCAAGCTGGAGACTTCGAAATCTCTTGGGTGCGAAGCTTCTTGCTTACGCATCAGTTTGGTTACGAACCAGTTTGGTTACGAAATCTCCTGATTTCATTCTATACACATGGTATTTTTTTCTTTAGTAATTTTCCTTCCTATACCGAAAAATATACTTTATGTCCGCTTAAAATATGTTATATATTTGAAAAATTCATGCTAAATTAAAATAATGAAGGCACAATTTTCCGTGGCAAAGGTAATGTACCGGGCCAACATTTATATTAAAACCAATCAGAATAGATAATTATATTCAGTCCAGCCTCAGGATTTCCAACATGGCCGTCCGGACTATGAACATTTCAAATCAGCTTCCCATATAGGCGTGGACTGAGGGCCCCGCCAATTAAGCATCCCAAAAATGTTCAATATCCTGAAATAAATTGAAAATATCAAAAACGATTTAACTACATTGTGGAAAAATATTTTTTTTATATTTATAAGGTGATTAATAAAAATTGAAAACTGAATTATGAATAATGAACAATCAAGCATATTTTTCAATATTCATAATTTTTTTCTCAATTGAAAATTTAATGTTTACAGCAAGCAAGAATGACCTCACGAAGTGAGCATAATGGTAATGTGAGATTTAAATGAGGGCAAATGAGAGTAAAAAATAGAGAATTATATTCAGTCCGGCCTCAGAATTTCAAACATGGACGGCCGGACTACGGACATCTCGCATTAGCTTACTATATAGCACTCTGCCAGGGCGACGATACCGTCTTCCGGTTGGATTGCTACACGACTAGTATCTCAATAAAAACAAAACAACAACTATTGATTTATGAATGTGTACTTAACTGGAAAGTACCCGCCATGCAGATAGTAACCATGAAAGATTCCTGGGTGGGAGCATTGAGGTACAGAGGGGGCGCACCCGCGTTAATACGTATTTCACGGAAGAAGGGGTCTTTTTAAGACCTCCGCATGTCCGCGATTTTGTAAAAGAATGGTACTTTTTGTATCCAGGTACGAAGTTTGCTGCCGCTAAACAGGCAGAGGATTATAAAATCATAAGTTGAAAGACGTGTTCTTGTTCATCCAATGTCAGTGTTTTAATAAAAGAAGGGGTGTTTATTTCCTGGAAAAAGTCAGCGTTTTTATCAAGATAGGGGTGCTTTTTTGGCCAGAAATCAGTGCTATAGGGGTATTTTTTAATTTTGAAAAAAAGGAGCTTATGCGCCCCCTCTGTACCTGAATGCCCCCCAGGAGAAAATTTTCAAATTGGCAAAAAGGTCAAAGCACCTAAATATCTGATTGCAACATCACTCATGATTAATTCTAGTTCTATCTTCTCAACCCTTATTTTTAGTTTGACAATTCTTTTAATGGAAAAGAAATATCAGAAATCAAACTGGCTGTTGCACATGTCATTTGCACTCGTCCTAGTTATTCTCCACAAACTTTGGTCATTCAGTAAAATTTACATATTTGTTCGTAATTTCATAATGCTACGAGTATTCTCGAGGGTAGGGTACTTAAGGTATCGCATTCTACACAAACTGCAATCTTGCAGTTGGTAGACCCTGCCTGCACTGCCGCTCGGGAACACATTGAGACCAGAATATGGAATTTTCATTTTTTGTCAGTTGTTCTGCCAAATTGCGGCTATGGCGTATTTAGGCAGTTGAAACAGGTGGAGGAATTAGAGAAATCCTTATTTTTCGTTTGGGCAATTATTTTAATGAAAACATATCAGAACACACAGATATCTCTGCGACCTGACACTTAGGGCTATCTAACCTATGTACCAAAAGTTCAGAGAGACCAGAATTTGGAATTTTCATTTTTTGTAAGTTTTTCTGCCAAATTGCGGCTATGGCGTATTTAGGCAGTTGAAACAGGTGGAGGAATCAAATTTATCCTTATTTTTCGTTTGGCAATTCTTTTAATGAAAAAATATCAGAACACACAGATATCACTGCGACCTCACACTTAGGGCTACCTAACCTATGTACCAAAAGTTCAGATATGAAATTAATAAGTGAGGAGTAAAACCGGCTGGAGCACATGTCATTTGCAGTCGTCTTAGTTATTCTCCACAAACTTTGGTCATTCAGTAAAATTTACATATTTGTTCGTAATTTCATAATGCTACGAGTATTCTCGAGGGTAGGGTACTTAAGGTATCGCATTCTACACAAACTGCAATCTTGCAGTTGGTAGACCCTGCCTGCACTGCCGCTTGGGAACACGTTGAGACCAGAATATGGAATTTTCATTTTTTGTCAGTTTTTCTGCCAAATTGCGGCTATGGCGTATTTCGGCAGTTGAAACAGGTGGAGGAATTAGAGAAATCCTTATTTATCGTTTGGGCAGTTATTTTAATGAAAGAATATCAGAACACACATATATCTCTGCGACCTGACACTTAGGGCTATCTAACCTATGTACCAAAAGTTCAGAAAGCTCGGCTAACAGATATGAAATTGATACGTGAGATGTTTAACCGACTGAAGCGCATGTCATTTGCTGTCGTCCCAGTTATTCTCCACAAACTTTGGTCATTCAGTTGAATTTACTTATTTGTTCGTAATTTCTTAATGCTACGAGTATTCTTTGGGTTAAGGTAGTGAAGGTATGGCATGCTAATGCGATCTTGCAGTTGGTAGGCCCTGCCTATGCTGCCGCGCAGGAGCACGTAAAGACTAGAATTTGGAATTTTCGTTTTTTGTCAGTTTTTCTGCCAAGTTGCTACTAGGGGGAATGTAGGTAGGTGTGGCCAGCGGGGAAATCAATCGGAGGCTTGATTCCAAGTCTATACATCAATATTTCATGCACCTGCAAGGATTTAAATTCAGGCCGTGATGAAAGACAGCTGGCAGTCATTGGCAGATCTCGGGCAGGCCACATAGAACGCGGTCACAGCGTGCAGAGGGTATTGGGGCAGATCCCCTCGTTTAAATTTAGCATACCCCTCGAGCTCCCGACCTGACTACAGATCCAGAGTGAGAGGGGAAGCGCAATAACAATTATTAATTGTGCTCGCCTCACGCGCGCCAATGATGCTACTTATAGCTAGAGAAGGAGTACAGTAATATGCTTAGAGTAGTTAACCAAAATTGACTTTTGTAAGTTATTTGATTGAATAATACTGTTCAACTTTAACTTTATCGACGTCATATATAGTTTACAATATTTCTATTGAAAGAAATATTCTTTATTTTGGCAAATTGCGGAATTAGGTACCTTTTACACCTCATGGGCGTCTTTGGATCTTGTTTTATCGCCGCTCATGTGTATTAATAGACCACAGTTCCGCATTTGTCATCCGTCGACCGTGATTGGGTCACATTTTCGAAAGAAAATTACTTTGCGCATGCCACCATATAAAAACACTTTGAAGTTAGTTAGTGGTTTACTATTTTTATCTATCTACTAAATGGTTGATAACTGTTCTAATATAATACTTTTGTTGGGAAAACCTTTATATTATAACCAATCAGAATAGAGAATTATATTCAGTCCGGCCTCTGGATTTAGATCACGTGACGTCTGCCCATGTACATCTCAAAACACCTTCCCAGTAAAGGCGGGCCTGATGGCCCCGCCAATAATACATACAAGACAAGATAAAACAAAGGACGGTCAACTTTGACCTACGAGAGACCATACAATATGAACAGAGAGAAATATACAATTTTAAAATGAAATAATCATATAAAATCAGTCCGGGACACATCTGTTCTGATGTTTAGCATTTTAGAACAGGTTTTGGCACTGAAAAAGATAATATCACAGTTGGACAGTAGGAACACCAATTTATCAGTGTCATTTAAGTAAATAAAGGATGGCAAGACTGTGCAAGCCTTACGCAAAAGGTTTTCTCTTAGTACTTTGAGGTCAGGGTGCAGACAGCGCATAAGAAAGTGTTCTTCATTTTCTGTTTCAATAAATCCATTTTTAAAACAATTCAAACACACTCTTTCTTCATGAGGAATCTGTATAGTGTTACGTCTCTCCCAGCGACCCGTTTCTAATCTTAAAGGAGCTACTCCACACCTGACTTTAGCTAGCGCTTTCCTCTCTTTTCTAGAGATGGGCATCTCCAGGTAAGGCTCTGATATGAACTCAGTCTTCAATAATCTATAAGTTCTTAACTTGTTGCTAGTTTCTCTATCTAATGTTGCCTGCCACTTAAGATTGCAGTCATTAAGAAGCTTATCACTTAGATCTTGCCCAATTTCTGGGAATGCAACAACATCATTTACATCATTAAGCCTATGAAGACCGAGAGTCTCGAATTGTTTTCGCACCTTAGTGGGCCAGGTGTTTCTGATATTCTGTGCTAATGCCCATTTAAAGACTTTACTAGGAAGTCTATCCTCACTCATTTGGGAAAGTCGGCAGCGAAACCTAGAGATGCTCATCCATTGCTTATGGATAGGTAAGAACCAGCCCATTTCACCCTGAACTCCAGCATTGGGTGCATAACGACCAAGACCCAAGAATACTCGGCAAGCCCTATTTTGGACAGCATTTATACAACTGAATTCCCTTGTTCCCTTGGGGACAAAGTAGCTCAGTTGGTTGGGTGTCGGACTAGTAATCAGAGGGTCGCCGGTTCGATTCCCGGCCACTCCGGGCACTTTGGTCGTTCTTGGGCAAAACAGTTTATTCCATATTGCTTCAGTCTACCCAGCTGCAAAATGGGTACCTAGCATAAATAAGGCAGTGCTTAGAGTGTGTGCGCTATATGCTGCCAGTTGCTCTGGAATATCCCCCGGGGGATTGAAATGGTTTCTGTATGTACAGTGCCTGCTAGGGGAGGAAGGTCGTGTGAGCACTTCGGTGGATACAAGACTATAAACCGAATACCTTTTACCCCAAATGGCTGCTCCATAGTCAATGACAGGTGCAACAAGGGACTCATACACTTTAGTAAATACTTTATAGGGCATACCGCCATTAGCATAAAATTTTGAAATTATAAGACCTAAGGCCCTACTAGCGGAGGCAGCCACAGATTTGGCAGTTTGCGCCAGATCATGAAACTCATTAAAAACAAGGCCTAGATACACGTGCCCATCATGATCCTGATACAAACATCTTGAGAATTGCAATTCTATCAC
The DNA here is from genome assembly GCA_963942565.1 of Maea johnstoni. Taxonomy (NCBI): domain Eukaryota; kingdom Metazoa; phylum Annelida; class Polychaeta; order Spionida; family Magelonidae; genus Maea; species Maea johnstoni. Next base: position 50,681,934 of record OZ012688.1, on the reverse strand, counting down.
TGTATCGAGGTCTTATAATGTAAAATAGCTTGGACGTTAAGCGAGTTAACATTTTGCAATTAGTCTTTGCAATGTTTGAATCAAGGTAGTCCATGCGAATACTCCGAACACAACTGCGTAAATAACTTTTGGGTGCTGGCTCCGACTGCTTAATGTAGAGGGGTTTACATCTGTCTTGAGCCAAAGGAAGTGCTCATTGTTCGCAGCTGTGAGCCAATTGGATGTATACACCAGCAGTGTAGTCAGGTGCAAATTCCATAAAAAGGGCCTATTATACTCCGTTGGGGCATTTCTTGTTAAAAGCTGGTATCCAGTGTTTCTAACATAATATGAGGGTGCTAAAAATGACGGATCCGTGCGCCAAAAAAGTGAGTGGCAGGTGCACAAATCCAGGCCTATAATACAGATTAGTAGTGGAGGAAGGTGCAGGTACAGGGCACTCAACTCCCCTCCCCCTCCAAATGTAGATACGACCCCGAAAGCGCACAGCTTTTTCTGGGATCTGCGATTTTGACCGGACAACATCACGTACATGGTCTGTTCCCATATTCAACGTGATATGAATAATCAATCGTTTCTTTCAGGATTAAACAGCGAAATGGCCGTGTCTAACATCTCGAGTAACAACTTGTTTTATCATACCTCACATTAAGATCGTAAGCCGTGATTGGCTGACTTGACAGTTGCCAGTCATCATGTCCACTGATCGGCGTTACGGCCACCATTGTCACTAGTGACGCCTAGCAGGGAATGTGTGAATCATCAGTCATCTGTGACCTTAACATAGTAAATAAAGCAGCAGACGCTATTTTTCACGGCACTAGCGGATCTAGTACCGGTAGTCATTGTTGTTTTCATTAATATTTTACCAAAATGGGGTTTGTTCGATATAATAAAACAAATATGCCATGCCAGTGAAGGTGTCCTGATGGAATGTCTCCCCTCGGGAGGATGGTTTTCCCTCGGGCTCCGCCCTCGGGATAATCATCCTCTCTCTGGGAGACATTCCATCAGGATACCCACATTGGCATGGCATATTTGTATAATATATCCAAACTGTACTTGGCCATTTTTATTAATTACCCCCAAATGAAGATACGTGCTGTAGGTGCTGTCAATGAGACGCTGCCTAGCCCTGTATGCCGCCAACCGGCTTTACGGCCTCAATGAGGAAAATTTTCAACTATAGGAACTTGCTCTGGAGACGTTCAGGATCTAACATTTGCGAACGTTTCACTTTTCCGGTCACTACGCTCCTCAAGTATGAAAAATACGTCTAAGGCCTCTACCAATATGCCTCCACGAATATGCCTGGCTCTTCGCAGAAATAAAGCTATTGTTGTATCCCTCCCATGGGACATTCATATAGAAATACCACTGCGTCAAACAAAAAGACAACAACAATAATAACCACCTTGCTTGGGCTTATTGTTGCTGTACCTCTCACCTACCTTTAGACCTGATGCCTCCCCTCCTCCTCCTCCTGGTTCCCCTGGTCTGCCTGGTACCCCTGGCATGCCCGGCTCTCCCAGCTCCCCAGGAGGACCGAGTAGGCCGCGTTCTCCTGGTTGCCCCGGGTTGCCCGTCTCTCCCGGTAGACCGTCTCTGCCGTCGCGGCCATCACGCCCCGGCGGTCCCGCAACAAACCGCTCGCTTCCTACAGCAGCAACGGCGGGCAGGAAAAAGAAATGTAGTGCCACTTTTTCTTGATATAGCTATAATTATCTATATGATAATTGACACCTATTGTTGCACTTCCAACAGCAATTGGTTTGAGTGTTGTTTTTCTTTTCGTTTCATGGAACACAGTTTAACAATTTCCAAATGCATTATAATTCTAAAACCCTGTATTGAAGTTCTGGTATTTCACTATTTGGCAATATCGTTTTAGGAAACCCTTAATCTTGTATATATAATATATATATATATATATATATATATATATATATATATATATATATATATATATATATATATATATATATATATATATATATATATATGTAGTTTATTCATCATATTAAAATACATTTTCGATAAATGTCAAGCTTACTTATACGACAAGTGACTAATGACGTTAAAAGACAATAAAAGTACTGACATTCATTAAAAGACAAAGGAAGTACTGGAGATTCAGCTGGGGTGTTCTATATTTACCCTTTTGGGTTGTGCATATAGCGATGATAGCAGTTTTGGCGTAGTTGGATAACTTTGTCTCATAAACCTTTGGTGTAGTTAATGACAGTTAATGGCCATTGCACCAGGCCCTCTTTAGTATATGCAGTACCGGCAATTGTAGGACTGAACTTTGACATTTTATGAACTGTATTTGAAGGAAGTGTAACCTTGATAAGAAGTATACATGTATGTATACAAAAGGAAAGTCATCTTCATCTTCTTACAAAACAAAAACACGACACTACTTTAATGGAAGATCTGTTTTGTAAATCTTAATAATGATTTTGATAAGTATAGAACTTCTGAAAGGCGTGTGGGCGTGTTATGATTTGTCTCGTTTACTCAGATTTCAAATCTACAGAGAACTAGCGCACTGGCAAGTCACGTGACGCTTTGGTTTGCCTGCGATGCTCAATAGATAGTACTGCCAAATTTAGTCTTAGCCAGTAGGTCGTCCTGGCTTCATTTGAACACCCAAATCCTCAAAAATCGCAATTTTAAAGCGAGTAATTTAGACAGCTAAACATAATCCTTATGACATTGTATGAGGACAGTATGCCGCCTTTCAATTAAATACATGTTTTGGTTGTAATCTGAGTATTCTGTAGTCTTCCCTGAAAAATTGAACGCATCTAAATAATGCAGTTGTCAAATTTGGGTACCTAGTTTCTAAATCCTGGCTAAGAGCCTGCTGCCAAATACTCCATATTCTGATGTGCATCACATTTACCGCATACAAGGTGTGCAAGAATCAAGATAACTCAGTCTTACCGCCGCCGCCGCCGGAGTTGAATGTGGCCTGTCGTCTCTTGCGCCTCAGCAGTACGTCATTGGTGGCCGTGCGCAGAGGTTCCGCCTCCAGACCAGCGAGTCTGTTGCTCATGCCATCCAGCTGACCGCGGTGATCCCCGAACCTGCTACTCAGGCGATCCAGCTGACCACGCTGATCCAAGACCACCCCAAACAGCACGACCATACCCACCAAACACCCCACCACCGACACCAATCCCAGCTTCTGCCAGCGAGACCCTCCACGTCTCTTGTCGCTAGAAGATCCCACTGACGCTGCAGCGGGTAGTGCGTGACTCGCCGCATCCATAACTTGACTGTGACGGAGGCACACGTCTTATGACCAGTTCCTCAGACACAGTTACGAGTGCTTTCACACCAGTTCCGTAAATCAAGCAATTATACCACACTTCAGCAGGACGGAAGTTAGATAAAAGGGGTTATATTAACCAATCAGTAACCAGACAGTTTGCTTCCTCCTTGAGAACTATTGTTGTGTCGTGTTTGATATAGTCATGCGTTGTCGTATATGTTGATGTCTTGCTCCAGTGTACGCATGATAAGAACTCTAAGATGCATCAGAAACCCCAAAATAAGCACTGGCTCATGTCCGCAAAGTAGTCTTAGACATAATGAATATTGATGTAACACATTAGTGTCATTCCAACTAAAACATGACGAGGAGACGGTCGCAATACGGTGCATCTGTAGTACAGACATTTAATTCCTGCACCAATCGACCGGATGTCTGACAGTGCCTGATTTTACGAACACCAATGGAGAACAAATCAAGAAATCAAGAAACACCTAAACCTTTACCTATGCTCACCCATGTGTGTGTATCCAAACAGGCTATGAGCATGATGTTATTATTGACAATGGTTAGGAAATATGTATTACTAAGAATGAATTGATGTATATAATGTATGTATGTCCGAATGGTGGATGGAAAATGGCAGCATCCTCCCCTTCAGGCCAGAGCACGACACCGCCCACTGAATTATTAAGGGGCAGACACTTTAATATTCTGCGGGCAGGGTGGGGGGAAAATCCGGCCCAAAAGAAATCTGGCTCTTAACATTGGCTAGAGGAGAGAAAAAGCCACCTCGACCCACGTATCTTGCGAATCAAAACTGCATTCAGTTGCGAGGTCATCTATGCCACCTCGACCCACGTATCTTGCGAATCAAAACTGCATTCAATTGTGAGGTCATCTATGCCCAGGTAAATGGTCGGCGATTGGGCGTTTGGTCGCGTACTATGCCCGGGCTGCCCACGCATTTAGTGCAGGAATTAAATGTCGGCACTGTAAGATGTCTGAAGTTTGCAGTAAATGCCTGGTAACTGCAGATGAAGACGTCTGGCTGATGCCAAACAGGGTATAGAAGCACCATGGAATGGGTTCAGCTGTAATTGGTAGGAGTTTGACACGGAATAAGAGCAGCACGTGTTTGGGAACCTTATCTCAAGAAACCGCTGGTTCAGGATCGGATGTCTTCCTGGTTACAAGGAAAACAAACCTAGTATGATACGTGTTGTCGTATAGATATAACCTGGAATAATTGTCCTTAATTAACCCATTCGCATTTAGATTGTTTACATGGCTTTAAACACGCGAATACGTCTTGATAACAAAACAATATTTGACAAGTATTTGACTGAAAGTTGTTGTTTCTGTTGGGTTTAACAACCCTTTTAAAATGATTTTCATTTACTCTTCCGTCTGTCGAATGCCGTTCCAATGTGTCAGGGCATGTGTGCACTCCAGAGACATGTGATATAAATATACATTTTTAAATAGATTATAAGTAATGAATAGCAAAACTAATATATATATATATATATATATATATATATATATATATATATATATATATATATATATATATATATATATATACATATATATATATATATATATATATATATATATATATATATATATATATATATATATATATATATATATATATATATATATATATATATATATATATATATATATATATATATATATATATATATATATATATATATATACAGTGGAACCTGTCAAATTGAACAACTATGTACATTGAACACCTGTGTACATTGAAAAAAATTTCATGTCCTGGCACACTCCCATTGAAAATCAATGGGAGGCTACATGGATACATTGAACAACTGTCTACCTTGAACATTGAACACCAAATGTGTTCCCGTAGGCCACATTTAACCTGTCTACTTTGAACATTCTGCACTGATTTGAAACTTTTCATTGAAAATGAGGACAAATGAGATGCATAATATTAACTGTTTTGTTAACTGTTATTTTCCTAAAGCTGAACATGTGAACTTTTAACTATAATATGAAGAAAGAGAGGTAAAGACATAGTAGATTTTGCAATGAAATGATTATGTTTCTCTAATTACCCTTTATTTTGTTTATATTTCATGAGCTCACCACCCGTTTGACTCGTGAACTCGTGAGCTCATGGACGTTCTGATTTTCCAAAAAGATATTCATTTTCCGGCCAGCTATTAAGAAATAAATATTCATTGGGGGTCATTTATTAACATTGCCGTGTTTATCTAATTTCAAAACGTGCTGACAAGGTACAAAGGTCAGTTTAACACTCAACACCGCTCGAATGTATACATTGGAGATTGTAAAGAAGACATGACAGCAATAAGCATTTATGTATGTTGATAATGTGTGTTATATGTCCTGTGTTACGTTTGTGATCCCAACATCGACGAGCTCACGATTTGAACATTTCAGCTCGAGCTCGGCGAGTTTGCTCCAGGGCTCGAGCCACTAGAGTTCGTGAGTGATGAGTGCAGCTATAATATATATATATATATATATATATATATATATATATATATATATATATATATATATATATATATATATATATATATATATATATATATGTATATATATATATATATATATATATATATATATATATATATATATATATATATATATGTATATATATATATATATATATATATATATATATATATATATATATATATATATATAGATAGATATAGATATAGATATAGATATAGATATAGATATATGTATATATATATATATATATATATATATATGTATATATATATATATATGTATATATATATATATATATATATATATATATATATATATATATATATATATATATATGCGATATTCAATTTGGAAAAAATGAAACTCTTCCCATCGTGACGAGTCTTTGGCTTGCTTCAGTTGTGATCATATCATTGTGATTGGTTCATGTAATAGGTGCTGCATTAGAGGGCCGGCTCTCTCTCTCTCTCTCTCTCTCTCTCTCTCTCTCTCTCTCTCTCTCTCTATATATATATATATATATATATATATATATATATATATATATATATATATATATATATATATATATATATATATATATATATATATATATATATATATATATATGTATATATATATATATATACATATATATCATACCTGTCAACATTAAACCATCCAAAATCAAGAGATTTCACGAGGTTCACTATTGGGGCATCTTTCGCGGCATTTTGTTTAGTTATAATCCTGGCCACCAGGGGTCAGGCTATTAGTTTAACTTAGGACTAGGATATTATATTCACAGGAGTTGCCAAATTGATAACTATAAACATATGTTAATGAAACTCTTATTTCATGTAGCAGAACACACTTGCAGCGTGATGATATATTCACAGTTATGAAAAGCACACAGAGATAGATTTTGAATGTATACTTTCAAGATCAAATACACAGCAAAATCAGTAGCTTATCAGTAGATTTCTTCAAATCGGGTGCTCAATCAGTAGACAGCAATTCTGGGGTCTGAAATCAGTAGAGTACTGCTTAAATCAGTAGATTTGATAGGTTTGATATATATATACATATATATATATATATATATATATATATATATATATATATATATATATATATATATATATATATATATATATATATATATATATATATATATATATATATAAATATATATATATATATATATATATATATATATATATATATATATATATATATATATATATATATATATATATACATACATAAAGGATAATTAGTAGGTTTGTGGTCTCTATCTAGCTATAGGTGACAATACAGTATTCAGTGATTGCGGTTATTGAACACAGATCTAGTGGGTCCCCCTTTGAGGACAGGAAGTCTGTCTAGGTCGCTGCTACCGACCGCTAGCCATCTCGTATCCCTATGGTACGCTATATGACCAAATATTCAATATTAAAAAAAACATGCAACCTAACTGATAACGATTCAACCTGCATGCAAAACGCACCAACATGGCGAAAACGCACCAACCTGCATTTTTCTACATCTGGCCGAATGATATTGACGAATGCAGGTTGGTGCGTTTTCACCATGTTCCATTGTTTTAAATAAAGTTGAAACGTTTTCAGTCAGGTTGCATCGTTTATTGTAAATGTTAAATATTTGGTCATATGGTGTTCCAGATACCACTGCCATGTTCGATTCCCCGCCAGGACATGCGCACAGGGGCTGCCAGTGACTTGGGGTTAAGTGGTGGCATGGTACTCTGGTTTCCTTCATTGCATACAACTGGCTGGTCACTTAGCCGTATGTCTGAGTCTGTTGTACAATGGTTCAAGACTGTTGTTCAATGGTCATAGACTGTTGTACAATTGTCTGAGAATGCTGTTCAATTCATGGTCTAAGACTGTGTACAATTGTCTGAGAATGCTGTTCAATTCATGGTCTAAGACTGTGTACAATTGTCTGAGAATGCTGTTCAATTCATGGTCTAAGACTGTGTACAATTGTCTGAGAATGCTGTTCAATTCATGGTCTAAGACTGTGTACAATTGTCTGAGAATGCTGTTCAATTCATGGTCTAAGACTGTGCACAATTGTCTGAGAATGCTGTTCAATTCATGGTCTAAGACTGTGTACAATTGTCTGAGAATGCTGTTCAATTCATGGTCTAAGACTGTGTACAATTGTCTGAGAATGCTGTTCAATTCATGGTCTAAGACTGTGTACAATTGTCTGAGAATGCTGTTCAATTCATGGTCTAAGACTGTGTACAATTGTCTGAGAATGCTGTTCAATTCATGGTCTAAGACTGTGCACAATTGTCTGAGAATGCTGTTCAATTCATGGTCTAAGACTGTGTACAATTGTCTGAGAATGCTGTTCATATCATGGTCTAAGACTGTGTACAATTGTCTGAGAATGCTGTTCAATTCATGGTCTAAGACTGTGTACAATTGTCTGAGAATGCTGTTCAATTCATGGTCTAAGACTGTGTACAATTGTCTGAGAATGCTGTTCAATTCATGGTCTAAGACTGTGCACAATTGTCTGAGAATGCTGTTCAATTCATGGTCTAAGACTGTGTACAATTGTCTGAGAATGCTGTTCATATCATGGTCTAAGACTGTGTACAATTGTCTGAGAATGCTGTTCAATTCATGGTCTAAGACTGTGTACAATTGTCTGAGAATGCTGTTCAATTCATGGTCTAAGACTGTGTACAATTGTCTGAGAATGCTGTTCAATTCATGGTCTAAGACTGTGCACAATTGTCTGAGAATGCTGTTCAATTCATGGTCTAAGACTGTGTACAATTGTCTGAGAATGCTGTTCATATCATGGTCTAAGACTGTGTACAATTGTCTGAGAATGCTGTTCAATTCATGGTCTAAGACTGTGTACAATTGTCTGAGAATGCTGTTCAATTCATGGTCTAAGACTGTGTACAATTGTCTGAGAATGCTGTTCATATCATGGTCTAAGACTGTGTACAATTGTCTGAGAATGCTGTTCAATTCATGGTCTAAGACTGTGTACAATTGTCTGAGAATGCTGTTCAATTCATGGTCTAAGACTGTGTACAATTGTCTGAGAATGCTGTTCAATTCATGGTCTAAGACTGTGTACAATTGTCTGAGAATGCTGTTCAATTCATGGTCTAAGACTGTGTACAATTGTCTGAGAATGCTGTTCAATTCATGGTCTAAGACTGTGTACAATTGTCTGAGAATGCTGTTCAATTCATGGTCTAAGACTGTGTACAATTGTCTGAGAATGCTGTTCAATTCATGGTCTAAGACTGTGTACAATTGTCTGAGAATGCTGTTCAATTCATGGTCTAAGACTGTGTACAATTGTCTGAGAATGCTGTTCAATTCATGGTCTAAGACTGTGTACAATTGTCTGAGAATGCTGTTCAATTCATGGTCTAAGACTGTGTACAATTGTCTGAGAATGCTGTTCAATTCATGGTCTAAGACTGTGTACAATTGTGACGGTTGATGACTGTGCCCAATGGTCTGAGACTGTTGTACAATTGTCTGAGACTGTTATATGATGGTTGATGACTGTGCTCAATCCGAGACTGTTATACTATGGTCTGAGACTGTTATACTATGGTCTGAAACTGTTGTTCAATGGTCTGAGACTGTTATACTATGGTCTGAGACTGTTGTTCAATGGTCTGAGACTGTTATACTATGGTCTGAGACTGTTGTTCAATGGTCTGAGACTGTTATACTATGGTCTGAAACTGTTGTTCAATGGTCTGAGACTGTTATACTATGGTCTGAGACTGTTGTTCAATGGTCTGAGACTGTTATACTATGGTCTGAAACTGTTGTTCAATGGTCTGAGACTGTTATACTATGGTCTGAAACTGTTGTTCAATGGTCTGAGACTGTTATACTATGGTCTGAGACTGTTGTTCAATGGTCTGAGACTGTTGTTCAATGGTCTGAGACTGTTATACTATGGTCTGAGACTGTTATACTATGGTCTGAGACTGTTATACTATGGTCTGAGACTGTTGTTCAATGGTCTGAGACTGTTATACTATGGTCTGAGACTGTTGTTCAATGGTCTGAGACTGTTATACTATGGTCTGAAACTGTTGTTCAATGGTCTGAGACTGTTATACTATGGTCTGAAACTGTTGTTCAATGGTCTGAGACTGTTATACTATGGTCTGAGACTGTTGTTCAATGGTCTGAAACTGTTATACTATGGTCTGAAACTGTTGTTCAATGGTCTGAGACTGTTATACTATGGTCTGAGACTGTTGTTCAATGGTCTGAGACTTATACTATGGTCTGAGACTGTTGTTCAATGGTCTGAGACTGTTATACTATGGTCTGAGACTGTTATACTATGGTCTGAGACTGTTGTTCAATGGTCTGAGACTGTTATACTATGGTCTGAAACTGTTGTTCAATGGTCTGAGACTGTTATACTATGGTCTGAGACTGTTGTTCAATGGTCTGAGACTTATACTATGGTCTGAGACTGTTGTTCAATGGTCTGAGACTGTTATACTATGGTCTGAGACTGTTATACTATGGTCTGAGACTGTTGTTCAATGGTCTGAGACTGTTATACTATGGTCTGAAACTGTTGTTCAATGGTCTGAGACTGTTATACTATGGTCTGAGACTGTTGTTCAATGGTCTGAGACTTATACTATGGTCTGAGACTGTTGTTCAATGGTCTGAGACTGTTATACGATGGTCTGAGACTATTGTCCAATGGTTTGAGACTGTTGTACGATGGTCGAAGACTGGTATTCAAGGGTCTGGAAGTGTTTCACAAAAGCTTGCGACTGATTTGCAATCTATTTCATTTCGCAGTAGACGCAGATCGTTGTAGAAGGGTCGCATTACAATTTTGCGAACTCTCCCCAACCAAATTAGTCGCAGGAGTGTGTAGCCAAACTAATAAATAAATTGCAGGGAGAAATATCCGGCTTTCTTCGGTCTAGCTATTGATTTAACCTTCTCTTGCATCTTATAGCAATGGAACACAACATGATAACAATCAAAGGTGTTTTTTGTGATTCTCTTGAAAGTTTTTTCTTTGATTTTGGGTTGTATTTTCTGTTAAATTACCTTTCTCAGTTTGTAGAACGTCGATAAACACTTTCCTCTTTCACTTTTCCCTTTCCTCTTCCACAATTGTATCGGATATTGCACATTACACAAGTTCGGACCTCATTTTAATCTATGTTTGTCGTATTTGTTTATAGAGGGCGCTCATCGGGACTGTATCATGCACGCGATTGACACCTCATGGATTACAAACAATACCGATATGGGCTATTGTAGATATCTTATATTGCAGAAGTCTTAACATTCTTTACTTCCTTTAATACGCAGAAAGCCATCTCAATGTGCATGCAATCACGTCTCAAACAGTTCTTCATACAAAGAAAACAAAGTAATACACCTATATAGGGCGACCGATGTATCGATATTTCGAGCCGGTTCTAGTATCGGATGCGACCACGTAGTTTCACTTTCAGCGGGAAGGTGTGAAAATGGACATGTTTCCATTCGGCAGTAGCGATTGGTGTCCCAAAGTGGTCAAACATTTCAATATGGAGAAGTTCTCGGTGAACTACTTCAGCACGAGGTTTTCCGCGGCGCTATGCGAGCAACAGGAGCGGGGAGAGTTCTGTGACCTGACGATAACAGTAGGTGAGAAAACCGTGATGGCACATCGAAATGTCATGGCCGCCAGCTCAGACTTCTTCCGCTCGATGTTCAGCTCCAAAATGACGGAGAGCGTCACGAACCAAGTGGAACTTCACTGCGGCACGCCCGTTGTGGTGGAGAAGGTCCTACGCTTCATCTATACTGGTAAGATCATGCTAGGTGGGGATATCATCGATATCCTAAACTGTGCTGATCATCTACTGCTGGAATCTCTGAGGGTGCTTTGTGAAAAGACCATCATCGAACAAGCTGACAATTTTGACAGCTACTACAAGTTGATATCTCTGGCAGAGCTGTACGTCCTGAATGACTTGGATTCGTTCCTGTGGAAGAAGGTGAAGAGGGAGTTCAGCAGCCTGTGTGAGTGTCCAGAGTTTCTGGAGATGCCGGACTCTCAGCTTGACCGCCTGCTGAAGGAGGAGGACGTCCTGGCCAGCGAGGTGGTCATCCTCAAGGCCCTGGTGCGCTGGGTCCACCACGACCTGCGGCGCCGGAGGGTCCACTCCAAGAAACTGATGAAGCTCATACGCTGGGCGGTCGTCGACAGGGACGAACTCAAGGTGCTCGCTCAGAAGGAGAGGATCATAAAGTCTGAGAAGAGACTCTACAAGAAATACATCCAGTCCAAAGATCCGCCAATTCCACAGAAAGTTCCCGGTCATCTGGGGCACCGCATGGGCTCGCTGCAAGAGGGGGTGATATTCTTCCAGCGTGACTGCACGACCGGTGGGAATCACGCCCAGTCTAAGGTGCTGGTCTACTTCATACAGCAGAATAAGTGGGTGCTGGCCCAGCTACAGTGGAAACACGGCACCTTCTGGCGCTGCCATCGCTCCATCGGGAGGAACGCCTGCGTAGCCGTCTCCGATGCACCTCCTCAACACTCCTGCTTCTCATTCAACCACAACTCCATCCAAAAGCTGGAATGGAAAAACGGAAGCCTCACTATCACCCATTTCAAATTCATCCCGGATCCGTCTCTGCATTTTCAAGATGTCCGCCTGACCTCCCAGAGCAGAGTGGTCTATGCCAGCCCTCACGTCTATGTATTTGGTGTCTACAATGCACTTTCGAGGAACTTTGAGTCGCAAGGTGGTTATTTTGCTGACATATCTAGTCTGAACTGGGGTAAGGACCCTGAGTGGAAGGATGTTTCCCCCATGCCAGTACAGTGCCTCATCAAGGACATCCAGGTGAAGACTGGGCCACGCCCGCTCCTCTTCTTCGCTGTCCTCTGTAAGGGGGCGGACGAGGGAAAACTCACCGTTTTCAACTACAACATCAGATACGACGCCTGGGACAGAATGGGGCGACTGCTCGTATCCAGGAAACAGGTCGCCGACTACGCAGTTCAGCTTATTCTCATAGACAACGACCTGGAGCTGCACAGTGAGTAACAGCTTAACCCCTATGCTGGTGGCTAATTTGGCCAATACAAAATGATGCTAAAAATCCTGAACAATTACTTAAACTCTTTGAGAATACTCAGCGAGGGCTTATAATCCAATGAATACCAACACGACAGGGTTTAGATGGATTTTCAAAAGTATTTTTGTCCTTGTGCTTTGGACAAAAGTAGCCTCAGCATTCACATGGGAGCTCTGCTGTAATTGGCGATGCTGATTGGTTAATAGGTGTCAGACCTTTGCCCGTTCACACTACATAGGTGCAATATTGAAAGCCTGAAGTTAATATCACATGTCACCATTGATATCACATGGTAGCCAGCAATGTGTTCAGTATTTTTTTCTAACCTTTCGAAGAGCAGGTGATAAATTCATAACAACCTGTCTGAAAGTGTGTTCCGGCCTGCTATCCACCCTCAGTCATCCCTATCTTACTCGGCTGAGCCTTGTTGGATGGGGATAACTTCGGGTGGATATCAGGACAGACCGCCTTTTCAAACTTCACTAATAAGGTCTGACACATAAGCAGGTATCTTAATATCAAAGGATTAGTCAGTGAAATATTTGACTGAAAGTGTTTTTTTCTCTACCACAGTGGTAAAACTTCTCTGATATGGAAAAACACTCAAAAATACTATAATATAGTTGCAATGTGTGTCACCAATATGCTCGGTAAAGATGAAAGGATATATTTTCTGAAACGGTACAGCCCGCTCTCGCATGTAAATACAAGAATCAGCAGAGAAATGCATAATTTATGGAGATATTAAAGCAACTCTCAGAGGGAAGAGTGGGGTACTGATAAAAGCTAATTTGCATAACAATAGTTTTTGACTGGTGAAAGAGCTAAATTGTTAGTTGCTCATCTTCCTAGGTTATGTATATCTCTGGTATCGATGCATCGAAATATAGGAGAAAAGAATACGGCGAACTATTGATGAAGCAAAGAGCAGTGGACTTGCCCGAGCTGCCTCTCACCTGACCCTAGAAAACACTTCTCTACTTTTCATGTCGCAGAGCAATAGAAATAGAATAATTGAGACAGGACAGTATTTGTATGATGAAAATCACAAGCAATGCTTTGTGATTTTATGTCATGGCATGGACAGCAATTTTATTGATATTTCAAAACATCATATGAAAATAAGCAAAATCAAAAAAGATTTATATATTGAATCAAAAAAAGGTTTGAAAATTCAAATAATGACTGCCCTAAATCAAAACCCTCAGTGCTACTGGGCCTGCAGCCTTTCTTGTCATGCACCTGGCTCAATCCTTTCATGCCCGCAGCAGCCAAAAATGTCTGGACTATTTTGGAGATATATTTAACAAAAGCAATGGTCTGAATGCAGATGAATGAGAGTTATTCGTCAAAACTTAATCTAAAACTCTCCTTCAAATAGTTTGCACATTCATATGTCATTCCAAAGTTGTTACTCTTTAAAAAAAAAAACAGGCCCTGAGCAATTTTTAGTATCAAATGCTTCCTTAACAGCCTTATTGTAGAAAAGGAATAGCTACGAGTACAATATTACCAAATACCTATTGTATCTTTTAAGATTTGAAATATTCAATTTCTCCCTGGACCTCTCTGCAGGAAAGAATTTTGCTATACATAAGGCCTAAAAAAAGAAATTGTTTGTTTTCTTTAACGTTCCGGAAAAAAATAGTGTAGGTAGGTTGGTAAAAAAAAAAATTGCATTATTTTTTTGTCAAAAATGTGTTTTTAAAGAATGTTTTACGTTGATTGGGAGTTGGGAAGTGGAAAAAACTTTAGGGTAGGGTTTTTTTGAAATAAAAACTTGTTAGGGTAGGGTTACAGGAAACAAACAACTTTTTTTAGGCCTAATCAAAATTTTGGAAGCTGACAATGCAATATTTATTAAAATTAGATCTCGTGGAGGCAGACTGTATTGTTAAAATACTGTGAAGGAGTGGTATCGTTGAGGAAATATCAATATCATATTATATCGTGAAAATTCTAAAGTTGCCATGCAATCCCTATTGCAGAACTCTGCAGTATGGATGAAACATGGAAGGCTATGGAGAGCTATTCTGGAATGTGCTCAGACTGCATGTTTGTTGTAAAGATATGTGGTCAGATGTTTGGCATGTGGTATATGTAACATAATCTCCATAAAACCTCAGGACTAGTAGCAAACTGTGTTAGGACAAGCTCTAAGGCCTAAAAAAGTTGTTTGTTTCCTGTAACCCTACTCTAACAAGTTTTTATTCAAAAAATCCCTACCCTATAGTTTTTTCCGCCTTCCCAACTCCCAAACAACATAAAACATGCATGAAACACACATTTTTGACCAAAAAGATAATGCAAAAAAAACATTTTTTACTGACCTACCTACCCTATTTTTTTCCAGACCGTTACAGGAAACAAACAATTTCTTTTTTTAGGCCTAGCCCATTCATGCCTGGAGATCTCCCAGACAAGTGTTGTCTGTACCTTTGATACTGTTGAAAATAACTTTGCAACTAAGCATAAATTGGGAAAATATTTCAGGGGAATTATTACTCTTTTGATGATCAACATTTCCTCTTCAAATACTTTTTGAAACCTTTGAAAATACTGATACTTTTGATACTTTGGAAAATAACTTTGCAACTAAGCATAAATTTGGAAAATATTTGAAGGAGAGTTGTTACCTTAGATGACCAAAAACAAGTGGATTTGAAACCAGCCGGTCAAACTGAACGGGCTAGCCTCAACCAGTGTCAACTAATAGCCCAAAACTGGTGCTCTGCACATGCCCAGTGGATGCCAGTTTTCTCTGTAATGTGATTGTTTCGAGAGCCCAGATTGGTCTTTGTTGCAATGTGACCTCACGCTGATGCCAGATCAGTGACCCCTGGCAAGGGTCCAGCTCTCTCTTCACCATAGCGCATATTAATTGGTATCTCGCTACATATCCATTCTTTTCTTCATCTAAGGTTGTTACTCACTAACTTAATGATCACCATTTCTTCAAATATTTTTTGAAATTCACTTTTGTTTGACAGATATGACCAAGTTAGTCGAATCAGCCCCGAATACTCTCTAATCCTGCTGTGTGTAACTCAGTTCAGTTGATACTCTCCAATCCCGTAGTATGTATTTCAGTTCTGTTAGTACTCTCTAATCCTTCTGTTGTGTGTATTTCAGTTCTGTAAGTACTCTCTAATCCTTCTGTTGTGTGTATTTCAGTTGGTGCCAAGGTGAAGGTCTACTCGCTGGAGGAGCGTACGTGGTCTGACGGAGCTCAGAACAGCAGCTGGGGGCCCAACATGCCCGCCGAGGTCCGCAAACACGGAGCGCACTCCATACGCAGCACCGCCGGAGACGTATACAGGTTCCGGGGCATGCACGCCACCAAGTTCTGCAAGAAGAGCTCTGATTGGCTGAGGCTGGCAGCGCCCCCGATTTCCACGGACAGGGTGTGGTCAGGTCATACATACACCTCAATGATTGAACTGGGCTATAGCTAAGGCCCCATGTCTGCTAGACTCAGCAATACAATTAGCCCCCTCTCTCTCTCTCTCCATGGACAGGGTGTGGTCGGGACACACCTGCACCTCAATGATTGAACTGGGCTATAGCTAAAGATACATGTTTACAAGACTCAGCAATACAATTCGCCCTCTCTCTCTCTTCATGGACAGGGTGTGGTCAGGTCACACCTACACCTCAATGATTGAACTGGGCTATAGCTAAGGATCCATGTCTGCTAGACTCAGCAATACAATTCGCCCTCTCTCTCTCTTCATGGACAGGGTGTGGTCAGGTCACACCTACACCTCAATGATTGAACTGGGCTATAGCTAAGGATCCATGTCTGCTAGACTCAGCAATACAATTAGTCCCCTCTCTCTCTCTCTCCATGGACAGGGTGTGTTCGGGACACACCTGCACCTCAATGATTGAACTGGGCTATAGTTAAGGCTCCATATCTGCTAGACTCAGCAATACAATTAGCCTCTTTTTTAAGTCCACACATAGATCTCAAGGGTTAAAAAAGATTGCAATTTTTACTAAAAGCCAAAAAAGTTGTTGCAATCAGAACAACTTCCTAAACCTGCACTTTGGACATTAATATTGTGTGCCATCAAATAAATGAGAATGAATTGTATGAGTAAATGAATTGGAACATACGCTTCTGCCTGGTTTTCGATTAACGGCATGTGCAGGGCTACTGTTAATGATGCAGGAGCCCCTTTAATTGGCGTTAACCATTTCATGCTTGGAGTGCCTTTAACCCATTTATGCTCACAATGGCTAGAACAGCCTGACAATTTTGATGAAATATTGCAGGCAAAAACATATTTAGGAAAATATTTGATGGAGAAATATTTATCAGGATATTAATAACAACTCTCCTTCAAATATTTTGTAAAATTAATCTTAATTCGTAATTTGTAGTCATAAGTATCAGAGATCCAGACGACAATTTTTGGAAAAATCCTTCAGCATTAATGGGTTAAGGTGTAATATTGGGAGTAAGGAATATCAGAAATCTCCTGATTTCTTAGAAACAGCTGTTCTCCAAATATTTCTCAGAACCTTCTCTTGCAGCGTACATATTTTATCTTTGTATGGCCAATAACGCTCGTAATGCAAAGAGGGGTTGATGTATCATTAAAATTCCATGAATGGGATCTCAGAAAAATACTACACGCATAGTCGGAAACTGAAAAATGTGTGTGATCTGAAATTCTGTACTGAACTATTTGTAGTTACTGTAAACAGCTCTATGCTGGTCACCTTGCTGACCTCATACAGATAGGTCTATTATATTGTCCCTGCCTCGGACTAATAGGGACCAAGCAAATATGTAGGAGTGAACTGAAAATTGTGTAGCTCAGATATTACCTGTGCCCCAACTCGCTCTTAAACGAGGTAAATAAAGCTGAAATGGTAATAATTGTTCTGGCGCAAGAGTCTGAGGTTTGCAATCTGACAGGGATTGTGTCCAAGATAAGAGGTGTAAGTTAACGTTGAGTCTGAGGTTTGCAATCTGACAGGGATTCTGTCCAAGATAAGTGATGTAAGTTAATGTTGAAGTAGATAGGAATGATCAGGGGCCAGGGTTTTTGTCTGGGGTACATAAATCAGGTAGGTGATTTCAAGGTTAGGGATGTCACCTGTATATTTATACCCTATATATTTGCACTGTGTACCCCCAGAGTGGCCAGTTCGGGAACACTAATGCCTAAAAAAAGTTGTTTGTTTCCTGTAACCCTACCCTAGCAAGTTTTTTATTTTTAAAAATCCCTACCCTAAAGTTTTTTCAGCCCTCCCAACTCCCAATCAACGTAAAATAAGTATTAAACACACATGTTTGACCAAAAAAATAATGCAAACATTTTTGTATTGACCTACCTATCCTATTTTTATTCAGACCGTTACAGGAAACAAACAATATTTTTTTCTTGGCCTTATGGCACTGTAAGGCCAAAGCAGATAGGTGTTCTGTTTATCACTTCCCGAACAAACCTTTGAAACCTTTTCAGAAGCTTTATCGACTTGGATATCGTTGATAGATATTACAAGCCATACAATAATGAATATATTTAAAAAAAGATTACTCTTTGGTCTACCGAGACCAGCAAAATCATGAATATTGAAATCTGGATTTATTTATTATATGCCCCTCTCCCCATTATGAGTGAGACGTAGACACTTCCCATTGGCGTCTATGTCCGTGTTTGCAATAAATTCTCTGCAAGATCTCTTGAAAACCTCCATTTCTTTATTAAATTCATGTTATGTGATAGAAGTTTGGTGATATTTCAAGGCCATTTGAGAAGGTCTTTGACTTGGAGAGTTAATGCACAGGCCTATATATTGTCTGCAAGATATCTGCTGAGTGAAATTTACTGAAATTCCCACAGATGGTTTTTTAACCATTCATTCTTAGAAATTGTCATATTTATCATTGATACTTTTGACAATAACTAAGAAATTAAGAATGGCTTACAGAAATCTTTGAAGAAATGTTGTTGGTGTTGTTCTGATTATCATTTCTCCTTAAATATCATCCCAACTAGTCTTTTGTCTAAAAATATTTCACTCGCATAGTCAGGCCGCTTTATGCCGCTGTGTGTCAATGGGTCAAGATGAAATAATTATTTTGAATACAGCAGAGGTGATTATTTATATCAAGGCCCATATCACTCTTTGTGTGGCTTATGTGGCAGTACCAGTGAACATAGATGTTCTACCTCCATGCCCGAATGATGAACTTGTTCCAAACAGAACAGGACTCAGTCAAGTTGAATCCTCACATTCCTCTAGCAGACATGACCTTGAGGGGTTGTCAGTCTTTGACCTTGTGTTTCCTGTATAAGCAGTAGTATGGCAATAAGTATTACTGATGCAATGCAATGATAAAACATGAAACCTTTGAGGAGTAAATGAGTAAATATTTGAAAGTTTGAAGGAATAAATTTTTGAAAACCTTGCCCTCTTCAAATTGTTTAACCTTATATATATATATATATATATATATATATATATATATATATATATATATATATATATATATATATATATATATATATATATATATATATAATGTATGTTATGTATGTATTTATGTGTTTGTGTATTTATTAACTTACTAATGATGTTTCTGTTTTTGTTTTTGTTTCATTATGTTTGTTACATTATGTTTGGCTTTATATTGAATGTAATTTTCACCAGGCATTAAGTTTTTCATTATCAATTGCAAATCATGTGTTAAAAGCACATTTTGAGCCAGTCATACTATTGTACAGTCACAGCAGTTATTTATGTTATTGATGTATTTTCACCACTTTTTTGTTTGTTGGATTTATATTATTTTGTTTATTTGCATTACTTTATATTATGTATTTTTTGTTTTTGAGGAATTATATACTACCTTGAAACTCTTGAAAGTGGATTCTAATAGTCTTTCTTTCTAAGTTTGTTTTCTGATTTCATAGTTCTTTAATCCAGTACAGGATCATAGTTTCTCCCACTCTGAGGTGTATTTTACAGTTAAGGATTTGTGGTCTCCAATGGGTGTTCTTCAACGGGGTCAAAAGGTCAAACTAATGTAATTGTCCAATCAGATGGGTCACTGCTGCTGGGTCAAAGGTAGATCCAACAATAGCGCGCGTGGATTTGAACAAACGTCACGTACGTGATCTGGCGCCAGTTTCTGGGGAAACAAACGGTGCACGTCACAACAAACGCGTATTACCATTGTTGAACTAGTGCGCGGGTGACCTTTGGCTGACCTAGTTTAGCTAGCTAACTTCACGGTAAAACGTGTAAATTTCTCCTTTTTATCGTGGGAGAAAGAGGTTCTATCACTCGTGGATGGAAAGAGGAGGAATCTTGCACTCGTGAGTTATTTTGTGTCTTGGGACTCGGCAAGCCTCGTCCCAAGACACAAAATAACTCACTCGTGCAAGATTCCTCCTCTTTCCATCCACTCGTTATGGAACCTCTATATCCACGGGCCAGGAGATATAGTGTGTTACCAGTATTTGAATATAGGATTACTCTTAATCCTTCCAAAGCTGAGGCTACTTTTGTCCAAAGCACAATGACGCAAAGATTTTTTGTAAACCATTTTAACCCTGTCATGTTGGTATTCATTGGATAGCTCTCCATGAGTACTCTCAGATGAGTACCCATGTGCCAGGGTTGCAGTCATTTTCAGCTTTTTTTGCATCATTTTGTGTTGGTCAAATTGGCAACCAGCAACATAAGGGTTAGATATGGGGTTACTCTTAAGCCATTTGCATCTTAAGTGCACACATAAGCATTCACACTTATGACACTAATATTAAATTCATGTACTAAGGTCTAATACCATCAATTACTATCTATACAGGTGAACTTGGATATGACGGACCACTGTACGGCGGACTTTTGCATATGACGGACAATATTCTAGGTCCCAGTCCCATGCATATTAAGTATGTGTCATATGTATATGACAGATTTTGCATATGACGGACCAATTTTCCTGGTCCCATTGAGTCTGTCATATCCAAGTTCACCTGTAGAGTTATATGTGCACTACACTCATCCTCCTGTCAATCATTTTGACCTAGGTATCACTTGCACCCGTTCCACGTTTTTAAAAATGAATATAGAATAGTTTTAAAAAAAAGATACATGAAGAGGTATTGTTTTACCCACCAGGAACAACTACTCTTATAGTTTGATATTCCCAGAATATTGCATTGTTTTGTAGATAGTCAAATATGTGCCCGCCAATGCGTGCACCCCAGTTATGAATGGGTTAATTTTTCAAGTGCTATTCACTGCCCAATAACTGCACAGCTCTAGGACTGCCTGGTTAGTTTCAGGATTTCACCGTTGGGATTCACTTTTACAGAGGGGTAGATCTACCTCATTCTACAGAAACATAAAGTATTTGAGCAAAAAATAACATTTATATTTATAAGGGGGGGGGGGGTTCATCTTACTGCCTAGTCCCTCTGCATGGCTTGTCGCTAACAGTAAACCGCTTGACCCAAGCCTGTAAAAAATCCCACAAATGGCTTAGGGCCATTAAAAAAACAACTGGTCATACAGGACCAGTAAACATTTGGGGACATTCTTTTTAACAAGTTTCCCCTAAAGATTGTCCCCAAATGTTTTTGAAATAAATGAAGATAAAATAAATAAAAATAGATGTCGGAATTTTATGCAATGTTTTTTTGTTGTTATATTAAAGAAAAATTCGTAAGGCCAGCAATAATTTTGCAGGACCAGTAGATGTTAGGTGTTACGTGGCCAGTTACCTATTGAGTTATAGCGTTGAGGCCTGCTCTGAATTCGCAACTGGATCCTCTTCACCCTATGTACACCCTATCTACAGTAAAGACATTGAATTCCTCTACTAATCGACCAGGCGGTGCTCAGTCACCAGTAGAGCAGTTGACAGGGCATGCCCGGTTGCGCAGTTGAGATAATTAGCTACCCATTTTCACGACCAACCTCGTGGCTTACTTGAAATACCGGTACTGTTAACGTTGACATCAGAGGCATGTTAGCCTATCTTTGCCCAGGCACCCAGTTGGCTACTGGGCAGAGGGTCATGTGAAATGCCCAGTCTGTATGCACATTTAGAGCAAGAATTAAACTGTAAAAATTGGGGTCATTCTGAGATTTTTTTACACACATTAAAGCCTGCTTCATACTCTTAGGTACAAATCAGAGAAATACATCTACTCTCAGGTACAAATAGAACGGTTTTTGGCTCTTTTCATTACTTTGAATTTAGCCAAATTATGATCGCTTCAAACCCTTGGTATAGCCAGGACTTCACTATAGCGTATATGGTAATTGGTCTCTCGCTACCTATCCATTGTTTTATTCATCCAAGATGTTATCAAGGACAAGAAGTAATATGAGTATTCATATTTGGTGAGCAAATTGATCTTTCTCCTGACAGAATTTCTCATACCATAAAACTTGATGACAGAATGTCTGTGACCTGTTCACAGACTTAGGGGTAAACCTGGGCACACTGCGAACGTGTGGGCATGGACAAGTTATAGCCAGAGGTACACAAGGCCGGCTCGACGATGGATCCGGTTCATACCATAGATATACCTTTTACTCATCTAAGACATACCTAACTAACTTTCACATCCATTTTAGTTACGGAGTCTACCGCTAGAGCGCGCGTAATAATTAAAGTTGGCCACGCCCAACTCAGCTGTTGTCCAAAGCTTCCCAACTTCTTAGTGGCACAAGTGACGCCAAAAGCATGCGCCTACAGTCAGGCTAGGATTCAGGAGTTGGTCTATCAGTGCTGGATCTACATTTCATAGCTGTAGACCCCCGGGGGGGGGCACTCAAATACAGAGGGGGGCCGCACCTTAGTTACGTATTTCGCGAAAGAAGGGGTCTTTTTTTAAGACCTCTGCATGTCCGCGATTTTGTAAAAGAAGGGTACTTTTTTGTACCAAGGTACGAAGTATGGGGCTCAAAATCCCCTTACAATCCACGAAATATACGCGGCTCTGACGCTGAGTGACTCCCGAAGTGACTGGACTTCCGAGTCTGCTGCCGCCACTTGCTGCCGCTAAACACGCAGAGGATTATAGAATCTTAAGTTAAAATACGTGTTCCCGTTCATCCAATGTCAGTGTTTTGTTAAAAGAAGGGGTGTTTATTTAGAGGAAAAAATCAGCGTTTTATTAAAATAAGGGTGCTTTTTTGGCCAGAAATCAGTGCTTTAGGGGTATTTTTTAATTTTGATAACGAACGTATGCGCCCCCCTAAATACCCAAGTGCCCCCCCCGGGTGTAGACCACTCGGGTGGAAACTGCAACTGAATGGCTAATTCACCTCCCTGATGCATGTGCTAGGACAAGACGTAGTGACGTGTTGTAGACGGCTTTAAACCAATGCACACTTTTACTAAAATATTCAAATCCCTGCAAACATTGCTGCTCACTTTTGAATATGAAAAACATTACCTAAGAATTCTCATTATGACATTTGCATATCCCTAATTCACATTCACACTTAGCTCAATGTTAAGAATTAACTTTATCAATAATACCCCAAAAGTGCCTTTTGTTTGCCAATATAGTATTTGTTTGCAGATTTATGGCTATTTTTGAGTTGACAACGCAACACGAAAAGCTTAATACAGGAAACTGCTCAAGGATGACCGACGGTCGCCCACCTTGGAAACTGCAGACCACTACTTAGCCTTCAAAAATCAGCTAAAAAAAGTCCAGGGCTTGACCCCGCGGCTCCCGGACTAAAAGGTGTTACAAATGCAGCCATTCACACTGTAGTCATACATAAATACATACACATCAAATACAATTGATTATCAGATTTTGCGTAATTCTATCCACATATTTGGATCTACCGTGACATATTGTCTATATTTTTACCCTCTATATTAAAAACACATTTTCAGGAGAAGTCACTGGTTCCTGCTGACTCTTCTCCAGTCATTTTAGTTATGCTTGAATTGAGATGAAGAACCAGCTCTTAACATTTCCCAACAAAGGTATTACATTACAACAGTTATCAACACTTTAATAGATAGATAAAAATAGTATACCACTAACTAACTTCAAATGTGTTTTTATATCGTGGCATACGCAAAGTAAATAATTTTCGAAAATGTGACCCAATCACGGTCGACGAATGACAAATGCGGGACTGTGCTCTATTAATAGCCATGAGCGGCGATAAAAGAATATGCAAATACACCCACAGAGGTGTAAAAGGTACCTAATTCGGTAATATGACAAAATCGTGAATATTTCTTTCAATAGAAATATTCTAAACTATTTACAATTTCGATAAAGTTAAAGTTGAACAGTTTTATTCAATCAAATAACTTGCAAAAGTTAATTTGGTCAACTACTCTAAGCACATTACTGTACTCCAATCTACCTATATAAGTAGCCTCATTGCCTTTGACGGTAAGCACAACCGATGGTTGTTGCGCTTTCCCGTTCTCCCTCCCGATTTGTCGTCAGATCAGGAGCGCGAGGGAAGGCTAATTTTGGGTGAGGGCGTGTCGGTGGTTCGCCCCGATACCTTCCACCTTGACCGTGGCCTGCCGTGTGGACCTCGGCGTTGCCAATGACTGCTAGCTGTCTCTCGACCCTGTCCGAATTTGGGTCCCTGCTGGGGCATGAAAGATTGATGCCTTAGACTTAAAACCAAGCGGCCGATTGGTTTCCCTATCATCCTCACCTACTTACATGCGCCCTAGCAGCAACTTGGCAGAAAAACTGACCAAAAATGAAAATTCCAAATTTAAGTTTTAGCGTGTTCCTGCATGGCAGCGTAAGCAGGGTCTACCAACTGCAAGATCGCATTACCATGCGATACCTTCACTACCCTAACCCCGAGAATACTCGTAGCATTAAGAAATTACGAACAAATATGTAAATTTTACTTAATGACCAGAGTTTGTGGAGAATAACAGGGCGGATACCTTCCAGTTAATTACAAATTTATAAATCAATAGTTGTTGTTTTGTTTTTATTTTTGCATTTGCACCATTTGAAATTCGTCCAAAGTATGCCTTTATTGGGCATATATTACATGCACCTGGATGGTAGGGCCTTTTTCTGACTACTGTGAAAGCTTTGACATGTCCAGGGCATCATGTTTGATTGTTAACCCACATTAACCACCTGCATTAACCAATGATTAAGATTATTGGTTTCGCATCGTTTTTCTAGGGTTGTCCTGCCACTGAAGAATCAGTGGTATTAATATTTCATATTTTCCTTTGAATATAACTCCATTCTCTGAGTGCAATTTAACTGCCAGCAGACTCCCCGCAGGGCTTGTTCTAATCAAATACCCCTTGAAGTCACGCTCGAAAAGGATATTTGGCATAGTGTCTGCCATCAGCTTTTATACGAATTGCGAATGTTCTACTAGTAACATTAGTGCACTGCTACATGCTTCAAAAGACATTTAATAGGAAGTGACGCGCAGAACTACGTGAAACGCGAAGTATTTGTATTATAACCTTTTCCTGATATACATTTATTTTTCATGCAAAATGTTGCATATGTTCTTGTCATGTTAGGTACAAACTATGTAAGTGCAAAAAGTTGCTGAACTGCCGTAAAAGTGAATGTGGGAAATTAAATGACGGCCGAGAGCATGGTAATGCCGGCAGTTGGATATTATATTTGATATGTATAGAGAGATATGTGGAATTATTGATATGTTTATGCCTACCATATGTTTAGGTCAACTGTGTTTTAAACTCCCCGAAATATATAAGTAGATGTGTTTGCCTCATTTGAATGCATATATTATGCAACTCTGCAGCATATAGATGCAAGCATGTTAATGCCTGGCTTACACCTCGAAGAGAAGACCAGGGCTAGGAATGAGTGGTCGAGTTTCTAGGGTGGTAAATGTGCCCCCTTTTCACACTATTATAACAATGCACCCCTAACCAATTGACCTGGAATTGCTGGGAAGGTATGCCCTTTACATATTGCCTTATTACCATTAATGATGTAATAGTACCAGTTCTTAATGAACCAGTTGGTAATTTGGGTGTTGCTTTTGATCCGAACATGAATATGTCTGCACATGTATCAAAAGTTATCAAGTCTGCAAATTACCACCTTAGAAACATTGGGAAAATAAGAAATATTCTCAATACTGATACAAACAAGAGTGCCATCGTCTCATTGGTGACATCACGCCTTGACTATCGTAATTGACTTCTATGTGGAATCACTGATGAGCTGCTATGCAGGCTCCAGAAAGTCCAAAACAATGCCGCTAGAGTGGTTAGTGACTTCAAAAGGTATGATCACATTACACCAGTTCTAAAAGATCTTCACTGGCTCCCCAATAAAAATGGATTGGGTTCAAGATTCTGCTTTTGACTTTCAAATGCATGCAAGGATGAGGCTCCTCTATAATTGAGGGAGCTGTTAGTCAAACAAGCTAATACAAGGACTCTAAGATCAAACACTAAGAACTTATATTTACAGATACCACACACTAATCTGAAAAGTTTTGGTAAAAGAGCAGTCTCTGCCTATGCACCACGCCTCTGGAATGAGCTCCCTGACAACATCAATACTGCTGATAGTGTGCAAAACGTTAAGACACAGCTGAAAACATTGCATGCTATTTCGAAAGGAGTTTATTTGACATTGAGTATATGGTCCATAAACATATGTCCATTGCCTTTAAATCGCTTTTGAACATTAAAGGTGGAAAGGGCGCTTTATCAAATATCAATAATCATTAATTATTATTATGATTAATACTGTGAACATTACCATGAAAAAGTACACTCTTGTAAAATATGAGATAGAAGGTTGCGATTGTTAACATGATCCACACACCCCCTTCAAGTATTCTTTTCCATTTTTGCAGTGAATAGTGATTTATTATTTAACACCTTCACATATATAAAGTACAGATTGTCTGGCATTGCAACAATGCGATATTTTGAGAGAGATATGACTAAAGGTTTGTATCCTGTTGGGTGAAGCAATCACTTAGTTTCACGTATTTTATTCAATATCACTCTGATAGAAAAAGTAGGTTAAATGTTGACCGATAGTGTGCATGTGCAAACAAGATGCAAATGGGGTATTACAAATTTCCAGCTGGAGTATGTACTGGGTCTGAATATAAATAATCTAATACGGTAATATTTAGAAACTATTTAATAAGGGATTAATATAACCAACGGGAGCAGTAACTTCCGGTCGATTCGTGTTTTCTTTGAATTCCCCTTGAATGCACCAGGTCTCCTGGTCGCTCCTGTGCTTAAGCGTATTGCTTGTTGCTAAGAGCGAGCAGATCAGCAATGCTAATAAGGGCATTCATTTCAGCTGCAGCCAACCGCGTCATAGTCAAAACAAAAACAAAATACTTTAGCAAAGATTTGAAAAGTTCTTGATCATTGAAAATAGTGAGCGATTAAGGTACAAACTTTATAATTGCAAAACGTTGCTTAACTGCTGGGGAAATCAAATGACCTCCGAGAGCATGGTAGTGCGGGCATTTGGATATTATATATGACTAGCCGGCCCCCGTACACAGCACGGGTTTACTTCAAAATCACATTCTTTTCTCCTCATCCACATTGTCACGCTAACCGATGTTGCGAATTTCCTAAAATAGATGGCGCCACCAGGCCCATGAAACACAATCTTCAATAAATACGTAGTGAATGTACCGATTTGAAAACTCAAAAACCCTTTAAAAAAAGGGAAGTGTTTGCCTTATCTGCATGCACATGTTATTCAAATATGCGGCGAATAGATGCAAGCATATCTACTTATGAGATTCAAACTTATCTTTTTACTATATTTTATGGAAATGTCTAATGTAAATATTTTTTGATGCCTTCATTTGTATCGATCTATTGGCTGAAGTGTTTCGTTACCAGTGTTTCTGAAATTCCCCTTGATTCCGTATCGCTGCGTTTATGGTTTGGGCTTTAATGGATTAAAGCCACAAGGAGCTTTGCGGATAATTGGCGGTACTTTCATTCAGGCAGGTCATATCATGGCCAACGATGCAGTAGGATAATCTTCAATCATAAAAGTAAGTGTGCTAATAGCTTTCCATAGCTGTATCAATGCCCTATATGTAATAGCCCTAGCCTAGATTTATATGCTGTCACATGTATTTTTCGGCTATGTTTTTTCTGTTACTATATCCTATAGAGATCTGAGGATCAGGTGGTGCCATCTATCTACCATAACCAGTACTACACCACACTGCTTGGTCAGAACAGGAGGGGATGTCAACTTTTAAGGGACTAGGAATCTAGTCTATAATAGCCCGTGCATTCCTATCATTATTCCAGTGTCTGACGATAGAGGGCAGCGTGATCACTCACAGATGCAGATAATATTTGCTCTATTTATGACAGAATTTAGTTTCGCCGTACGCCAATAGATGGCAACATATGTTAGTCATGTTATAGAACATGACTATTAGATGTGAACGACACCATAACGTAGTCTCTTCT
Organism: Maea johnstoni; assembly: GCA_963942565.1. Classification (NCBI taxonomy): domain Eukaryota; kingdom Metazoa; phylum Annelida; class Polychaeta; order Spionida; family Magelonidae; genus Maea; species Maea johnstoni. The sequence goes on along the minus strand of OZ012688.1, from coordinate 50,653,541 downwards.
CTACTTGCTTTACGCTTATCTTTATTTGATTTCTGTTCAAATTTCGTTCGTATGTTTAAATGCATAATTTGGATAACGTATGATTTTGTGTATTACATACAGTCAATAAACATACAATGCTACAATTTCCCCCTTAACAGAGGCTTGGACTATAAGAAAAATCAGGGAATTCAGCGTGCCAATGTGACCGCACCAATAACCTTTCAATGGGGCATGTAAATAATTCTTAGTTCCAAATTGTCCAAAAGAGGGGGCAGTGGGTCACCCACCCTAAGTTGATTGGGCAGTTGTACTGAAAACATAAGCTACTTGTTGGTTGAAGGTGCAGGATTGAGTGCTCTGCTCTCAATCTCCCTTTCACAGACACGTAGTAAGATAGGGTGCGAATAGCCAATTTTATTAGGTAAATAAAGTCATTTGAATGAAAAATGCTAATGAGTGTCAAAATTGTGTAATATTTATAATAGAATGAAACTCCCTATTACCTCTCAGCACCCATATGGGTACTTCTCTCTGGATTCTTCTTTTTATGGTATAAACATCTGTCTCATAGTAATAACGTTCCATTATGATCAGCTATTGTCTCACAGTAATAACGTTCCATTATGATCAGCCATTGTCTCACAGTTATAACGTTCCATTATGATCAGCCATTGTCTCACAGTAATAACGTTCCATTATGATCAGACATTGTCTCACAGTTATAACGTTCCATTATGATCAGCTATTGTCTCACAGTAATAACGTTCCATTATGATCAGCCATTGTCTCACAGTAATAACGTTCCATTATGATCAGCCATTGTCTCACAGTAATAACGTTCCATTATGATCAGCCATTGTCTCACAGTAATAACGTTCCATTATGATCAGACATTGTCTCACAGTTATAACGTTCCATTATGATCAGCTATTGTCTCACAGTAATAACGTTCCATTATGATCAGCCATTGTCTCACAGTAATAACGTTCCATTATGATCAGCCATTGTCTCACAGTAATAACGTTCCATTATGATCAGACATTGTCTCACAGTAATAACGTTCCATTATGATCAGCCATTGTCTCACAGTAATAACGTTCCATTATGATCAGACATTGTCTCACAGTAATAACGTTCCATTATGATCAGCTATTGTCTCACAGTAATAACGTTCCATTATGATCAGCCATTGTCTCACAGTAATAACGTTCCATTATGATCAGCTATTGTCTCACAGTAATAACGTTCCATTATGATCAGCCATTGTCTCACAGTAATAACGTTCCATTATGATCAGCTATTGTCTCACAGTTATAACGTTCCATTATGATCAGACATTGTCTCACAGTAATAACGTTCCATTATGATCAGCCATTGTCTCACAGTAATAACGTTCCATTAATATGATGAGGCATGGCCTCGACGACGAGCGAAGCTCTTAACAATAAAATAGCTGCAATTTTCTACCCGTAGTGACAGCATGTCCCGGGGGGGGGGGGGGGGATTTGGTATTTAAGGGGGTACATTAACGCTAGTTATCAAAATTTAAAGATACCCCTAAGGCCTAAAGCACTGATTTCTGGCCAAAAAAGCATCTTTATTTTTTTTAAACGCTGACTTTTTCCAGTATAAAAACACCCCTTCTTTTATCAAAACAATGACATTGGATGAACGGGAACACGTATTTTAACTTAAGATTTTATAATCCTCTGCCTGTTCAGTTTGCGGCAGCAGACTCGGAAGCCCACGTCACTTCGGGAGTCACTCGGCGTCAGAGCCACATATATTTCGTAGATTGTTAGGGGATTTTCACCCCCCATACTTCGTACCTGGTTACAAAAAAATACCATTTTTATACAAAATCGCGGACATTCAGAGGTCTTAAAAAAGACCCCTTCTTCCGCGAAATACGTAAGGAGGGTGCGGCCCCCTCTGTACCTGAGAGCCCCACAATACCCCCCCCCCCCCCACGCGCAGCATGCATTGCGAACTATGTAGTTAATGATGCGTGGCGCGCTTGTATCACGTTCGCTATTTGGCGCCAGTTTCTAAGGAAAATGAACGCTGCACGTCACAACACACGCACATTACCATTGTTGAATTAGTGTAAAGGCTTCACGATAAAACGCGTATATTTCTCTTCTTTGTCCGCAACCTTGGGTCGTTAAAACATATCCATAGTTCATATGCTGTAGGACATTGAGCTGGGCCTGGGAATGGGCATAACAAAGCTCAGTGTTTAACCACTTCACGCGACTCCGTCTGACGTCACTTCCTTTTTAACAGCGGGACCCGGACGTACCATAAATTGATCGATGGAAATTTAAGGCCATCGTCCTACTGACAACAATGAGGTATCTCGCGCATTACCATTATCCGAGCTTCGCTCGGTCGGCTTCGCCGACCGATCTTCGCCCGGTATGATCAGCCATTGTCTCACAGTAATAACGTTCCATTATAACCAGCCATTGTCTCACAGTAATAACGTTCCATTATATCCAGCCATTGTCTCACAGTAATAACGTTCCATTATATCCAGCCATTGTCTCACAGTAATAACGTTCCATTATGATCAGCCATTGTCTCACAGTAATAACGTTCCATTATGATCAGCTATTGTCTCACAGTAATAACGTTCCATTATGATCAGCTATTGTCTCACAGTAATAACGTTCCATTATGATCAGCCATTGTCTCACAGTAATAACGTTCCATTATGATCAGCCATTGTCTCACAGTAATAACGTTCCATTATGATCAGACATTGTCTCACAGTTATAACGTTCCATTATGATCAGACATTGTCTCACAGTTATAACGTTCCATTATGATCAGACATTGTCTCACAGTAATAACGTTCCATTATGATCAGACATTGTCTCACAGTAATAACGTTCCATTATGATCAGCCATTGTCTCCAGAGTTTAGTGAGATAGACCAATGCCAGATATGTAAAGCTTTATTTGAGTTGTATTACATTCAGCAACACTATATTTTGTAAATGATTTTAGAATGATTGGAGGAGGGGCGGTGGGGTTGATCGGCTTTTACTATTTGGACACCGTTAAAAGAACATTTTGGGAGATGGGGTAACCAGTCTTCTGTTGTCCATGAAATATAACATTATCCTTGCATGCTTATAACATATTTCTAACGTAGAAAAAAAACGCTTTTAAATGACATTTTTGGCCAATATTTGACTGGTTCCAATGTATGGCAGTTTCATTCAAGGCGTGATTGGCAGTTCAAATT
>OZ012688.1:50632517-50647517 GCA_963942565.1 Maea johnstoni | reverse complement strand
GTTGGAAAGGCACCACAAGGAGCTCTTGACAATGCCGCACATTTGCATAACTACCAGGCGAACCCGTTAATGATAATGCAGCGGTGACTCGCTTGCTTGAGAGCCACCATTGCTATCCACCCATTGCCATAGCGAATCATCTCCACCATCCAAGGGCCGGCTGTTCCTATAGCCAAGAGGTCTATATATAAGGCACTGTCTATGATTCTCTCTCGCTGTCTCGCACCTCAGCCGAAGATACCGGGTTCTAACCCCCTCGAGTCACTCGAGGAAGTTGCCACTATCTTGGGTGTAGTGGATATTTCTAGCGCAGTTGGTGATTTTCTTTGTTCGGCACTCCGTTTCACCCACCATTAATACATAGATTGCCATGACTTAGCTCCGGTATGACAGAAAAAGTGAAGTTAATGTAACTTCCAACATCATTAGGAAAATACGCTGTGTTTGCCGCTTGAGCGCAGGAAAAGGACTGTCCTTCTCAGAGGCGTTTATATCAGTGATTTGATCAGTGGAAACCTTGATGAGAGGCACTGCTTCAATACAGACCTGAGCTTTGGTACGTGTATCGCTAGTACAGGCTTGACGTGTGTGCGCCAATTATTTGATAATTTTGCGAGCCTGCTCGCGAGCCCAGCCATTACTTCTGCGCCTACCTATATACGGCTTTGTGAGGTGGGCGGATCAACATTCGTCTCTAGAATTTATAGTGAGATTTTTGAGGTTGATTTATTTCTTCTCCATCTAACGTGCGGTCGCGGGCGCACTGTCTCCGCACAACTTCGCGGGCGCCCTGTCTCCGCACAACTTCGCGTGTCCTACCAAAACATAACACCCTCAATCCTAAATATTACCTCTTGAATTGAGTCTTTCTGGGTGAAGTTCAGGAAAGTAAGCCGTGTTTAGATTTATGAGTTTCCAAAGTTCCCTCAATATTGCTATCGTGTTTAAAAGTGTGTATGCGGTAGTTGACCAACTAAAAGCAGTGGCGTGTGCATATAGTTGATTCCCAATGTTAAGGCAGGACATGCTCTGACTTGATTACGAATAAACCAACACACTCAAACGGACTTTGGGTATATGTGAATGCTTTCCCGGGCACTTTTTTGTAATTCTGTCCCAAAGGGCATGTTTTCTTAAAGTATATCCTGCTATGAAAAAACATGGATGACATTTCTTTTTGATATACTGTCACATGTACAGGCATAAAAGCAAATCATATCTGTATGATATACGATCGTACACACAAAGGCAACAACGTTAGATAGTTACTAAATAGTATGATGGTCCACACTGGGTCAGAAAGCCTCAAAAAAGTACACATATCAATATGTCTAAGATGCCATGATGATTCCTCTTGATACTTGGGATACGCAGTCTATGAGAGAAAACATTTTTTTATAAAGAATTGACCTTCAAACGACCTTGAAATATGAAAAAAAAAACATTGGCTGATCCCATGGTTGTCCACACTAGAGGGGTTGTACGTCCTCCAGTTTTGTTCAGCAGGTAGTGTGCACTCATTAAGACCTGCATGGTGGGTCACTATAACATACCATGTACACGTATCACAGTGGAAAATACAAGGCCAGCTAAATAGGGCATGGCCCTGTAACTAACTCAACCTGCGTGAACCTGCGTGGTTATCTCGTTGTGCATGTGAGAATACATATATACGTTCATTTGTATTCAGGTAGACTTGTTCGAAAGGTAGCACATTTTCCATATTATCAGGATAGTACGGATTGTACAGACAGCTTGCCGCAACTACAATTCACTGGCCATTACCAGCAACTGTGGAGGAGGGGAAAACACTTTGGTGAGTCGGAGCATAGTGGTTGACGGAGATTCAGTTTTTAGTCCCCACAAACAAAGTGTGTACACCTGGTGCTCTCAATCAGTACCCGCCCCACTGATGTCACAACTGGAGCAAGTCAGCTTTATGCATGTATACTGGTATATATTGATCATTGAATGTCAGATATGCAATAAGTACAACATATGTTGCCAGTTGTACATCGAGAAGGGACCCATAGGTGATTCGGTCCTCTCAAGATATCACGTTAATTAATTTGAAATATTATGAAGAGCTTCAAATGATCTATTAGGTTTTGCTCTGTGTTAGCAATTTTTTTGTGACTTAGGAGGGTGGAAATATAGAGCCATATGAGGTCATTGTGCTTTTAACATTTCTTTTGATAATTGTCAATGTTAGGTCTCCAATATTAACCCCGTATTGGGATCATAACAATGCTTTTCACAACGTTCATTGATAGGACCCCAGTATTGTATAGTATTGTATGTATTGTATGTTTTATTGACTGTGCTAAGATTGCACAAAATCACACATATACAAAATCATAAAGAACATAAGATAAACAAAGACAAATAAATAATAATAAGACAGAACCAAAAATGTTCGCCTCTCAGGAAACGTTAAGGCAGGAAAATAAACATTATCTCCATATTGTCAAGACTGACGTAAAATGTAATATGTTCGCTACCGTAATATGTACAAAGAGCGGACTCCCAAACATAAATAGGAAATTAAGCATCTGGCCAAGACCAGCGAAAGTGCCCAGACGTAGAGGGAGTATTATAAAAATATATATACAGAGGTACTTCCCTCCGTCGGGGAGAGAATTACGTGTATCAAATTAACTTCATTATACTTATACTACTTCCAGTGTGTTACCTTTCGAACACAATGGCAACCATTGTTGGGCATACCATAGCCTGGATTTCTAGGCTGCTTTATGTATTTTCTGTTAGCACCAAATATTCTAGGTGGCCATAGTGGTCCATTTAGTTTACACTTATCTCACCAGGATTCAGTTTGATTATAACCCTAAAATCTATAGAGATCTGAGGATCAGGTGGGGCCATCTATCTACCATACCTGGTACTACATCACACTGCTTGGTCAGCACAGAAGGGAATGTCAACTTTCTAGGGACTAGGAACCTGGTCTAGGCATACCAAAGCAAGACAGGGCTTTCGAAGTGGCGGCCACGTCTGCTTGCAACATCTCTAGATATTAGTTCTAGAGTTTAAAACACTATTTGCGCAATATAATCTACAACATGTTGTTTATCTGGAAGATAAAATGGCAGGAAGTAATCAATGTGGATTTAGGTTTGTGACTCGCGAGTTCAAATTAGATATCTGTCTGAGTCGACCGGAGTGAACTAAGTATTTCGCTTCCTCCTTAACTTTTTGAGAAGAGCATTTGAATGGGTATATTATCTGTTCACCACGACTTCGTTTCTGTTTCCCCGCAGAGGATGAGCTCAGCAGAAGCCGCGTTCGGAGTGGCTATCTTCGGCCTAGGCCAGATCGGGCGGGTCCACCTGAAGAGCCTGCTAGCTGCCCCTGAGGCCGTCAGCGTGCGCTTCGTGGTGGAGGCGGACACCACCACGGCCGAGAAATACCTGCAGCAGCAGCTAAACCTACCCTCCGCAGGCATACAGGTCATACACATAGAATCCGCGCAGACCATCTTCTCAGATAACAGGTATGGTAATTATTGTTACTATCATTATTATCATCATTGTTTTTATTATTATTATTATTATTATTATTATTATTATTATTATTAGTAGTAGTAGTAGTAGTAGTAGTAGTAGTAGTAGTAGTAGTAGTAGTAGTAGTAGTAGTAGTACTACTACTACTACTACTACTACTACTACTACTACTTCTACTAATACTACTACTACTACTACTATTATTATTATTATTATTATTATTATTATTATTATTATTATTATTATTATTATTACTTCCTCAATATATGTATTAGCCAATGGAATAATTCCGTTCATACTAAAAGTCACCAGCAGATAATACAACATATTGCCATTGATAGGACATGCCCTGCTCCGTTTACCTTAACTGGCTGCGTACGTCATTATGGAGCAATGAAGAATGCCTTGATAAACTTTCCCCTATATGCCTTTAGGATCACCCTAAATCTTTCCCTGCCTCGTCATTTGGAATGTTTTACGAGGAAATTTTCATTAACCCGTTCATCCCTAAATATGTCCTTTTTAAGTGTTGTATGAACGCCTTGTTAATTTCGTTGAGTAACGTAAAAAGAAGCACAAATGGGTAGCGACTACTCAGTTACTAGAGAGTAGACAAGAAAACAGAAGCTCATTGCAGTGTGTATTAACCTCTGTAATACACTAGAATATAGTATATCACGACCACTTTGCACAAAACACAATATTTTCTATACACATCAATAGATCCATGGTTGTGTACTATTTCAGTGTGAAGGCCGTGTTTATCTGCACACCAGTCGGGACCCATGCAGCACTCATCACCAAGGCGCTCAACGCAGGTCAGTCAGTAGGCGGAATACTTACACACTACACACCTTTCATAGTGCCGTATTTCTTTATACATGGAGTCAAATGCATATCAGCTTACCCCGTTGCACGGTTTCCGATAAAATCCCCACCGTTTCATAACAATGGTGTCGTGTCGTATAAAACATTAACGATATGCTGTGCATTAAAATCTTACGAGTTTCGAATCTCGCTGGATCCCCCAAGCGGGTTGGCCTGGTCGCTATACAAATGTGGGGCATTGTGGATGGCTGTCTATGGTTCTTCTGCAACTAAAAGATCCCTTGGAAACTATTCGAAAAGAGTAGGAAATTTCTTCCCGGTTCCGGGTTTCTATCTCGTCGCGATATGACCTAAGCTGTTGAAAGCGACGTAAAACCAATTCCTTCTTTCCTTCCTTCCTTACGAGTTAAATCAATATTTCTCACCTTAAAGTACATTGTTGTATGTTTCGAGTAGACTTCTAATAGTTGAATAGTAAAACTGCTCCCTCTCTATAAATATAATTACTTTAATCAAATTTTCGTTTCCATTGATAGAAAACGATCGATTGATTACAACCAGCAATGTTACCGTTTGATTTTGCGGGTATCCAAACTTGTATAAAAAAGTTGGAGCATAGACAATCAGTTCGGGAGCACAGCATATTTAGTGTCACAAATGGTTCACAACAGTTTCAACAGTTGGCATTGTACTATTAGTAAAATACCTATAATTGAGACCTCGATTTACTATTACCGAAAATCAATAAAATGCTTTGGTTCACAGGGTCAACGAAATCTGCATTAAATGGGAATATATAAAAGGCTCTTGATAGTGACCATGCTGTTCAATAATTTGCCGAGCTTAACAGTGCTTGATGGTTGTGATCCGTCGCACGTTTTGAAGCCTCTGTCGCCCGCTGAAGCGATAATGCGACAGTTGCATATTTCCCCTCAGATCTATAGCCAGCGTTCACATTTTTAGGTATGGCTGTCTTCTGCGAAAAACCCTTGACCGATGACGTAGATAGTGCCAGACGTCTTTACCAACTCGCTGAGGACAGGGGACTTCCGCTGCATTGCGGCTTACAGAGGTACGCATGCGCACCACGTGTGTGAGGGAATATGACGTAAATGTGCTGTCATCTACGACGATCGATGTGACAAAAGCCAATCGAGCGATTGTATCTCGGTACTGTCGATTCAGAATCCAAACGAACAATTAGTTCAATAGATAATTTTCAAAACGTGCTTTAGTATTAAGTAGTACATTATATATGGGAAAACCAGCTGAAGTGGACCAACCATTAAATTTTTGCTAGTTATTTAATTGAATAAAAGTGTTCAAATATAACTTTATCAAAATCGCAAATAGTTTAGAATATATCTATCTAAAGAAAGATTCTTTATTTCACCATTTTGCGGAATTCCATACACTTAACACGTCTTGGATGACTTACTGCTTTGTTTTATAGCTGCTCATATATATCAATTGACCAATATTCTGCACTTGTCATTTGTCGACCGTTATTGGGCCACATTTTCGAAAATCATCCATTTTGACTCTACCTCGATAGAATATCCATTTGCACATAGGTAGCTGTATAATACGTTTATCTTTGTATTAAGTAGTTGATAATTGCTCTTATGTCATACTTCGTTGGGGGAAATGTTAGAGCTGGTGCTTATTCTCAATTCAAGGCCGAAACTAAATGACTGGAAAAGATACTGCAGGGAACTACAGACTTCTGGAAATGTGTTTTTTGATCTTGACGAGAAATAGTATTTGTGAAATAGTAATCGCAAAATAAACTGAAATACGAAGACGCCGCTCTATGCCTTCACCACTGAGCTACTGATGCGTTTCACTGTTTTCCATGTGTTTTGACCCTCAGCTGCGGTCTCTCTATGAACTGATGAAACGTTTCACTGTTTTTCAGGTGTTTGACCCTCAGCTGCGGTCTCTCTATGAACTGATGATACGTTTCACTGTTTTTCAGGTGTTTTTACCCTCAGCTGCGGTCTCTCTATGAACTGATGATACGTTTTACTGTTTTTCAGGTGTTTTGACCCTCAGCTGCGGTCTCTCTATGAACTGATAAAACGTTTCACTGTTTTTCCGGTGTTTTGATCCTCAGCTGCGGTCTCTCTATGAACTGGTGAGACGTTTCACTGTTTTTCAGGTGTTTTGACCCTCAGCTGCGGTCTCTCTATGAACTGATGACACGTTTCACTGTTTTTCAGGTGTTTTGACCCTCAGCTGCGGTCTCTCTATGAACTGATGAAACGTTTCACTGTTTTTCAGGTGTTTTGACCCTCAGCTGCGGTCTCTCTATGAACTGGTGAGACGTTTCACTGTTTTTCAGGTGTTTTGACCCTCAGCTGCGGTCTCTCTATGAACTGATGATACGTTTCACTGTTTTTCAGGTGTTTTGACCCTCAGCTGCGGACTCTCTATGAACTGGTGAGACGTTTCACTGTTTTTCAGGTGTTTTGACCCTCAGCTGCGGTCCCTCTATGAACTGATGAAACGTTTCACTGTTTTTCAGGTGTTTTGACCCTCAGCTGCGGTCTCTCTATGAACTGATAAAACGTTTCACTGTTTTTCAGGTGTTTTGACCCTCAGCTGCGGTCTCTCTATGAACTGATGAAACGTTTCACTGTTTTTCAGGTGTTTTGACCCTCAGCTGCGGTCTCTCTATGAACTGGTGAGACGTTTCACTGTTTTTCAGGTGTTTTGACCCTCAGCTGCGGTCTCTCTATGAACTGATGACACGTTTCACTGTTTTTCAGGTGTTTTGACCCTCAGCTGCGGTCTCTCTATGAACTGATGAAACGTTTCACTGTTTTTCAGGTGTTTTGACCCTCAGCTGCGGTCTCTCTATGAACTGATGATACGTTTCACTGTTTTTCAGGTGTTTTGACCCTCAGCTGCGGTCTCTCTATGAACTGATGACACGTTTCACTGTTTTTCAGGTGTTTTGACCCTCAGCTGCGGTCTCTCTATGAACTGATGAAACGTTTCACTGTTTTTCAGGTGTTTTGACCCTCAGCTGCGGTCTCTCTATGAACTGGTGAGACGTTTCACTGTTTTTCAGGTGTTTTGACCCTCAGCTGCGGTCTCTCTATGAACTGATGATACGTTTCACTGTTTTTCAGGTGTTTTGACCCTCAGCTGCGGACTCTCTATGAACTGGTGAGACGTTTCACTGTTTTTCAGGTGTTTTGACCCTCAGCTGCGGTCCCTCTATGAACTGATGAAACGTTTCACTGTTTTTCAGGTGTTTTGACCCTCAGCTGCGGTCTCTCTATGAACTGATAAAACGTTTCACTGTTTTTCCGGTGTTTTGATCCTCAGCTGCGGTCTCTCTATGAACTGGTGAGACGTTTCACTGTTTTTCAGGTGTTTTGACCCTCAGCTGCGGTCTCTCTATGAATTGATGATACGTTTCACTGTTTTTCAGGTGTTTTTACCCTCAGCTGCGGTCTCTCTATGAACTGATGAAACGTTTCACTGTTTTTCAGGTGTTTTGACCCTCAGCTGCGGTCTCTCTATGAACTGATGATACGTTTCACTGTTTTTCAGGTGTTTTGACCCTCAGCTGCGGTCTCTCTATGAACTGATGAAACGTTTCACTGTTTTTCAGGTGTTTTGACCCTCAGCTGCGGTCTCTCTATGAACTGATGACACGTTTCACTGTTTTTCAGGTGTTTTGACCCTCAGCTGCGGTCTCTCTATGAACTGATGACACGTTTCACTGTTTTTCAGGTGTTTTGACCCTCAGCTGCGGTTCCTCTATGAATTGATGATACGTTTCACTGCTTTTCAGGTGTTTTGACCCTCAGCTGCGGTCTCTCTATGAACTGATGAGACGTTTCACTGTTTTTCAGGTGTTTTGACCCTCAGCTGCGGTCCCTCTATGAATTGATGATACGTTTCACTGTTTTTCAGGTGTTTTGACCCTCAGCTGCGGTGTCTCTATGAACTGGTGAGACGTTTCACTGTTTTTCAGGTGTTTTGACCCTCAGCTGCGGTCTCTCTATGAACTGATGAAACGTTTCACTGTTTTTCAGGTGTTTTGAACCTCAGCTGCGGTCTCTCTATGAACTGATGACACGTTTCACTGTTTTCCATGTGTTTTGACCCTCAGCTGCGGTCTCTCTATAAACTGGTGATACGTTTCACTGTTTTTCAGGTGTTTTGACCCTCAGCTGCGGTCTCTCTATGAACTGATGACACGTTTCACTGTTTTTCAGGTGTTTTGACCCTCAGCTGCGGTCTCTCTATGAACTGATGACACGTTTCACTGTTTTTCAGGTGTTTTGACCCTCAGCTGTGGTCTCTCTATGAACTGATGATACGTTTCACTGTTTTTCAGGTGTTTTGACCCTCAGCTGCGGTCCCTCTATGAATTGATGACACGTTTCACTGTTTTTCAGGTGTTTTGACCCTCAGCTGCGGTCCCTCTATGAATTGATGATACGTTTCACTGTTTTTCAGGTGTTTTGATCCTCAGCTGCGGTCCCTCTATGAACTGATGAGACGTTTCACTGTTTTTCAGGTGTTTTGACCCTCAGCTGCGATCTCTCTATGAACTGATGACACGTTTCACTGTTTTTCAGGTGTTTTGACCCTCAGCTGTGGTCTCTCTATGAACTGATGAAACGTTTCACTGTTTTTCAGGTGTTTTGACCCTCAGCTGTGGTCTCTCTATGAATTGATGACACGTTTCACTGTTTTTCAGGTGTTTTGACCCTCAGCTGCGATCTCTCTATGAACTGATGATACGTTTCACTGTTTTTCAGGTGTTTTGACCCTCAGCTGCGATCTCTCTATGAACTGATGATACGTTTCACTGTTTTTCAGGTGTTTTGACCCTCAGCTGCGGTCTCTCTATGAACTGATGACACGTTTCACTGTTTTTCAGGTGTTTTGATCCTCAGCTGCGGTCCCTCTATGAACTGATGAAACGTTTCACTGTTTTTCAGGTGTTTTGACCCTCAGCTGTGGTCTCTCTATGAACTGATGAAACGTTTCACTGTTTTTCAGGTGTTTTGACCCTCAGCTGTGGTCTCTCTATGAACTGATGATATGTTTCACTGTTTTTCAGGTGTTTTGACCCTCAGCTGCGATCTCTCTATGAAACGTTTCACTGTTTTTCAGGTGTTTTGACCCTCAGCTGCGGTACCTCTATGAATTGATGATATGTTTCACTGTTTTTCAGGTGTTTTGACCCTCAGCTGCGGTCTCTCTATGAACTGATGACACGTTTCACTGTTTTTCAGGTGTTTTGACCCTCAGCTGCGGTCCCTCTATGAACTGATGACACGTTTCACTGTTTTTCAGGTGTTTTGACCCTCAGCTGTGGTCTCTCTATGAACTGATGAAACGTTTCACTGTTTTTCAGGTATTTTGACCCTCAGCTGCGGTCCCTCTATGAATTGATGATACGTTTCACTGTTTTTCAGGTGTTTTGACCCTCAGCTGCGGTCTCTCTATGAACTGGTGACACGTTTCACTGTTTTTCAGGTGTTTTGACCCTCAGCTGCGGTCTCTCTATGAACTGATGACACGTTTCACTGTTTTTCAGGTGTTTTGACCCTCAGCTGCGGTCTCTCTATGAACTGATGACACGTTTCACTGTTTTCCATGTGTTTTGACCCTCAGCTGCGGTCTCTCTATAAACTGGTGATACGTTTCACTGTTTTTCAGGTGTTTTGACCCTCAGCTGCGGTCTCTCTATGAACTGATGACACGTTTCACTGTTTTTCAGGTGTTTTGACCCTCAGCTGCGGTCTCTCTATGAACTGATGACACGTTTCACTGTTTTTCAGGTGTTTTGACCCTCAGCTGTGGTCTCTCTATGAACTGATGATACGTTTCACTGTTTTTCAGGTGTTTTGACCCTCAGCTGCGGTCCCTCTATGAATTGATGACACGTTTCACTGTTTTTCAGGTGTTTTGACCCTCAGCTGCGGTCCCTCTATGAATTGATGATACGTTTCACTGTTTTTCAGGTGTTTTGATCCTCAGCTGCGGTCCCTCTATGAACTGATGAGACGTTTCACTGTTTTTCAGGTGTTTTGACCCTCAGCTGCGATCTCTCTATGAACTGATGACACGTTTCACTGTTTTTCAGGTGTTTTGACCCTCAGCTGTGGTCTCTCTATGAACTGATGAAACGTTTCACTGTTTTTCAGGTGTTTTGACCCTCAGCTGTGGTCTCTCTATGAATTGATGACACGTTTCACTGTTTTTCAGGTGTTTTGACCCTCAGCTGCGATCTCTCTATGAACTGATGATACGTTTCACTGTTTTTCAGGTGTTTTGACCCTCAGCTGCGATCTCTCTATGAACTGATGATACGTTTCACTGTTTTTCAGGTGTTTTGACCCTCAGCTGCGGTCTCTCTATGAACTGATGACACGTTTCACTGTTTTTCAGGTGTTTTGATCCTCAGCTGCGGTCCCTCTATGAACTGATGAAACGTTTCACTGTTTTTCAGGTGTTTTGACCCTCAGCTGTGGTCTCTCTATGAACTGATGAAACGTTTCACTGTTTTTCAGGTGTTTTGACCCTCAGCTGTGGTCTCTCTATGAACTGATGATATGTTTCACTGTTTTTCAGGTGTTTTGACCCTCAGCTGCGATCTCTCTATGAAACGTTTCACTGTTTTTCAGGTGTTTTGACCCTCAGCTGCGGTACCTCTATGAATTGATGATATGTTTCACTGTTTTTCAGGTGTTTTGACCCTCAGCTGCGGTCTCTCTATGAACTGATGACACGTTTCACTGTTTTTCAGGTGTTTTGACCCTCAGCTGCGGTCCCTCTATGAACTGATGACACGTTTCACTGTTTTTCAGGTGTTTTGACCCTCAGCTGTGGTCTCTCTATGAACTGATGAAACGTTTCACTGTTTTTCAGGTGTTTTGACCCTCAGCTGCGGTCCCTCTATGAATTGATGATACGTTTCACTGTTTTTCAGGTGTTTTGACCCTCAGCTGCGGTCTCTCTATGAACTGATGATACGTTTCACTGTTTTCCATGTGTTTTGACCCTCAGCTGCGGTCCCTCTATGAATTGATGAGACGTTTCACTGTTTTTCAGGTGTTTTGATCCTCAGCTGCGGTCCCTCTATGAATTGATGATACGTTTCACTGTTTTTCAGGTGTTTTGACCCTCAGCTGCGGACTCTCTATGAACTGGTGAGACGTTTCACTGTTTTTCAGGTGTTTTGACCCTCAGCTGTGGTCTCTCTATGAACTGGTGACACGTTTCACTGTTTTTCAGGTGTTTTGACCCTCAGCTGCGGTCTCTCTATGAACTGATGACACGTTTCACTGTTTTTCAGGTGTTTTGACCCTCAGCTGTGGTCTCTCTATGAACTGATGACACGTTTCACTGTTTTTCAGGTGTTTTGACCCTCAGCTGCGGTCTCTCTATGAACTGATGAGACGTTTCTCTGTTTTTCAGGTGTTTTGACCCTCAGCTGCGGTCTCTCTATGAACTGGTGAGACGTTTCACTGTTTTTCAGGTGTTTTGACCCTCAGCTGTGGTCTCTCTATGAACTGATGACACGTTTCACTGTTTTTCCGGTGTTTTGATCCTCAGCTGTGGTCTCTCTATGAACTGATGAAACGTTTCACTGTTTTTCAGGTGTTTTGACCCTCAGCTGTGGTCTCTCTATGAACTGATGAAACGTTTCACTGTTTTTCAGGTGTTTTGACCCTCAGCTGCGGTCTTTCTATGAACTGATGACACGTTTCACTGTTTTTCAGGTGTTTTAACCCTCAGCTGCGGTCTCTCTATGAACTGATGATACGTTTCACTGTTTTTCAGGTGTTTTGACCCTCAGCTGCGGTCCCTCTATGAATTGATGATACGTTTCACTGTTTTTCAGGTGTTTTGACCCTCAGCTGCGGTCTTTCTATGAACTGATGACACGTTTCACTGTTTTTCAGGTGTTTTGACCCTCAGCTGTGGTCTCTCTATGAACTGATGAAACAATTCACTGTTTTTCCGGTGTTTTGACCCTCAGCTGCGGTCCCTCTATGAATTGATGATACGTTTCACTGTTTTTCAGGTGTTTTGACCCTCAGCTGCGGTCTCTCTATGAACTGATGAGACGTTTCACTGTTTTTCAGGTGTTTTGATCCTCAGCTGCGGTCCCTCTATGAACTGATGAGACGTTTCACTGTTTTTCAGGTGTTTTGACCCTCAGCTGCAGTCTCTCTATGAACTGATGATACGTTTCACTGTTTTTCAGGTGTTTTGATCCTCAGCTGCGGTCTCTCTGTGAACTGATGAAACGTTTCACTGTTTTTCAGGTGTTTTGACCCTCAGCTGCGGTCCCTCTATGAACTGATGAAACGTTTCACTGTTTTTCAGGTGTTTTGACCCTCAGCTGCGGTCTTTCTATGAACTGATGATACGTTTCACTGTTTTTCCGGTGTTTTGACCCTCAGCTGCGGTCTTTCTATGAACTGATGATACGTTTCACTGTTTTTCCGGTGTTTTGACCCTCAGCTGCGGTCCCTCTATGAATTGATGACACGTTTCACTGTTTTTCAGGTGTTTTGACCCTCAGCTGCGGTCTTTCTATGAACTGATGATACGTTTCACTGTTTTTCCGGTGTTTTGACCCTCAGCTGCGGTCCCTCTATGAATTGATGACACGTTTCACTGTTTTTCAGGTGTTTTGACCCTCAGCTGCGGTCCCTCTATGAACTGATGAAACGTTTCACTGTTTTTTCCGGTGTTTTGATCCTCAGCTGCGGTCCCTCTATGAACTGATGAAACGTTTCACTGTTTTTCAGGTGTTTTGACCCTCAGCTGCGGTCTCTCTATGAACTGATGAAACGTTTCACTGTTTTTCCGGTGTTTTGACCCTCAGCTGCGGTCTCTCTATGAACTGATGAAACGTTTCACTGTTTTTCTGGTGTTTTGACCCCCAGCTGCGATCTCTCTATGAAACGTTTCACTGTTTTTCAGGTGTTTGACCCTCAGCTGCGATCTCTCTATGAACTGATGACACGTTTCACTGTTTTCAGGTGTTTTGACCCTCAGCTGCGGTCTCTCTATGAACTGATGAGACGTTTCACTGTTTTTCAGGTGTTTTGACCCTCAGCTGCGATCTCTCTATGAACTGATGAGACGTTTCACTGTTTTTCAGGTGTTTTGATCCTCAGCTGGGATCTCTCTATGAACTGATGAACGTTTCACTGTTTTTCAGGTGTTTTGACCCTCAGCTGCGGTCTCTCTATGAACTGATGAGACGTTTCACTGTTTTTCAGGTGTTTTGACCCTCAGCTGCGGTCTCTCTATGAACTGATGAGACGTTTCACTGTTTTTCAGGTGTTTTGACCCTCAGCTGCGGTCTCTCTATGAACTGATGACACGTTTCACTGTTTTCCATGTGTTTTGATCCTCAGCTGCGGTCTCTCTATGAACTGATGAGACGTTTCACTGTTTTCCATGTGTTTTGACCCTCAGCTGCGGTCTCTCTATGAACTGGTGATACGTTTTACTGTTTTTCAGGTGTTTTGACCCTCAGCTGCGGTCTCTCTATGAACTGATGACACGTTTCACTGTTTTTCCGGTGTTTTGACCCTCAGCTGCGATCTCTCTATGAACTGATGATACGTTTCACTGTTTTTCAGGTGTTTTGACCCTCAGCTGCGGTCTCTCTATAAACTGGTGAGACGTTTCACTGTTTTTCAGGTGTTTTGACCCTCAGCTGCGATCTCTCTATGAACTGATGATACGTTTCACTGTTTTTCAGGTGTTTTGACCCTCAGCTGCGATCTCTCTATGAACTGATGACACGTTTCACTGTTTTTCAGGTGTTTTGACCCTCAGCTGCGATCTCTCTATGAACTGATGAGACGTTTCACTGTTTTTCAGGTGTTTTGATCCTCAGCTGGGATCTCTCTATGAACTGATGAAACGTTTCACTGTTTTTCAGGTGTTTTGACCCTCAGCTGCGGTGTCTCTATGAACTGATGAGACGTTTCACTGTTTTTCAGGTGTTTTGACCCTCAGCTGCGGTCCCTCTATGAACTGATGACACGTTTCACTGTTTCTCAGGTGTTTTGATCCTCTGCTGCGGTCTCTCCATGAACTGATGATACGTTTCACTGTTTTTCAGGTGTTTTGACCCTCAGCTGCGGTCTCTCTATGAACTGATGACACGTTTCACTGTTTTTCAGGTGTTTTGACCCTCAGCTGCGGTCCCTCTATGAACTGATGAGACGTTTCTCTGTTTTCCATGTGTTTTGATCCTCAGCTGCGGTCTCTCTATGAACTGATGATACGTTTCACTGTTTTTCAGGTGTTTTGATCCTCAGCTGCGGTCTCTCTATGAACTGATGATACGTTTCACTGTTTTTCAGGTGTTTTGACCCTCAGCTGCGGTCTCTCTATGAACTGATGACACGTTTCACTGTTTTTCCGGTGTTTTGACCCTCAGCTGCGGTCCCTCTATGAACTGATGAGACGTTTCACTGTTTTTCAGGTGTTTTGATCCTCAGCTGCGGTCCCTCTATGAACTGATGAGACGTTTCACTGTTTTTCAGGTGTTTTGATCCTCAGCTGCGGTCCCTCTATGAACTGATGAGACGTTTCACTGTTTTTCAGGTGTTTTGACCCTCAGCTGCGGTCTCTCTATGAACTT
>OZ012688.1:50615573-50627317 GCA_963942565.1 Maea johnstoni | reverse complement strand
ATATATATATATATATTTATATATGTATATATATATATATATATATATATATATATATATATATATATATATATATATATATATATATATATATATATATATATATACATTATATTTGATATATATATATATATGTATATATATATATATATATATATATATATATATATATATATATATATATATATATATGTATAATTTTATATATATATATATATATATTTATATATATATATATATATAATATATATATATATATATATATATATATATATATATACATACATACATACATACATACATACATACATGTATGTATGTATGTTTGTATGTATGTATGTGTGCGTGCGTGTGTGTATTCATTCTGTTCCAGCAATATCTATTTGTTATATACTATTCGCCATGCCAGTTGTCGGTGATTTTGGTTTCGTTATTGATTATACTCGATTACCTCGCGTTCATTCACCGGTACAAACAGAGCAGTCTCTTAATAATGCAGAAGTAATACAGAAGTTACCCGGATTGTGCACTCGATTAGTAAAATATATAAAAAGACTACAAATCTGTAGTAGTGGTATAGATACTTAGATATAAAGCTCCACGGCATTGGTGAACTACACGAATTATACACTTATAGGCTACGGTGAGTAAGGTCATAACGGTTCAACCATCTCTGGATACTGCACATAACGGCCGCCACACAATATTTCAGTTTATAGTCCTGTCCCAGAGCAGGAAACCAGCCATGACTAACATTTAAAACAATCGATCGATACTGTGAACAGCTTGACTATGTTGCCGTGTGTACTGCTGATCGCGTGTGTCCGTCCTAACTACTCTTGTCTCCGCTGGATCCCCAATAAGCGGGTCGGCCTGGTCGCTATGTAAATGTGTGGTGTTGTGGAGGGCTGTCTATGGTCCATCTCGTATGACCTAAGCTGTTGAAAGCCACACAAAACACCATTCTTTCCTTTTACTGCTCTTGCAATACTACTACTACTACTACTACTACTACTACTACTACTACTACTACTACTACTACTACTACTACTACTACTACTGCTACTACTACTACTAATGATAATGATAATGATAATAATAATAAATAATAATAATGATAATAATAATGATAATAATAATAGAGATGATGATTGTAATAATGATAGAAATGATGATAATAATGATAATGATTATAATAGAAATGATGATAATAATAATAATAATAATAATAATAATAATAATAATAATAATAATAATAATAATAATAATAATTAAAAGTCCCATCCATTGTGGATAAACATATTGCAGACAAGTACAAACATGCATTTTCAATACTGGCCACTAATAAAAGAGTTATGAGAGACGTCGAAGCAAAATATCAGTGCTCACCATACAGATGTTAATTCATTATCACATTATTAAAATCTTGTAAAAGGTTTATAAGACGCTGTGGTTTCATCAATTCAGGTCGTCTACTCTCAAGGATGTTTGTAAGGAAGCTCGCACAATATTTACATTATTACCATCGCTTAGTATTATATTGACATGCTGCTCCTCTGGTAAATAGGAAAACCCTTGGATTGACATCTCTAGTCTTGTAAATAGAGTCACTCCCAGTGCATTATAAAGAGGGCAGGTAAGCATAACATGTGTTTCGTCTTCAATATTTTTGTATTAAGAGACTTTCAATGAAAACAAAGCCTTTCCCGTACTGACAAACCCACTTGTTTGGGACGATGTAGCTTAGTTGGTTAGTTGTTGGATAAGTAATCAGCATGTCGCAGGTTCAATTTCCGGCCTCGGCACTTTGGTCTGTCCTTGGGCAAGACAGTTTATTTCATATTGCCTCAGTCTACCCAGCTGCAAATGGGTACCTAGCATTAATAAAGCAGTGCTTAGAGCTTGTGCTCTATATGCTGCCAGCTGCTCTTGAATATACCTCTGGGGATTGAAATGGTGTTCGTGTGTACCAGCCTGCTAGGGAAGGAAGGTCGTTGGAACATTTCACCCAGCAGACGATACTCATTTACGTCGCCTTGAAAAGCTAGAGTCATATCCCGACGAGATAGAAACCAGAATTCATAAGAAATCCCTCCTAGTTGGAAAGGCGTCACAAGGAGCTCCTGACAATGCCGCACATTTGTATAACTACCAGGCGAACCCGTTAATGATAATGCAGCGGTGACTCGCTTGCTTGAGAGCCACGAGTCCTACCCACTTGACTATTGGGAATCATCTCCACCGTCCAAGGACCGGCTGTTCCTGTAGCCAAGAGGTCTATATATGAGGCACTGTTACAGATTCTCTCTCGCTGTCTCGCAGTCACCTCAGCCGAAGATACTGGGTTCTAATCCCGCTCGAGTCCCGCGCAAAAGTTGCCACTATCTTGGGTGTAGTGGATATTTCTAGCGCGGTTGGTGATTTTCTTCGTTCCGTTTCACCCACCATTAATACATAGATTGTCATGAATTAGCTCCGGCATGACAGAAAAAGTGAACTTAAAGTAACTTCCAACATCATTAGGAAAATACGCTTTGTTTGCCGCTTGAGCGCAGGAAAAGGACTGTCCTTCTCAGAGGCGTTTATATCAGTGATTTGATCAGTGGAAACCTTGATGAGAGGCACTGCTTCAATACAGACCTGAGCTTTGGTACGTGTATCGCTAGTACAGGCTTGACGTGTGTGCGCCAATTATTTGATAATTTTGCGAGCCTGCTCGCGAGCCCAGCCATTTCTTCTGCGCCTACCTATATCAGGCTTTGTGAGGTGGGCGGATCAACATTCGTCTCTAGAATTTATAGTGAGATTTTTGAGGTTGATTTATTTCTTCTCCATCTTACGTGCGGTCGCGGGCGGACTGTCTCCGCACAACTTCGCGGGCGCCCTGTCTCCGCACAACTTCGCGTGTCCTACCAAAACATAACACCCTCAATCCTAAATATTACCTCTTGAATTGAGTCTTTCTGGGTGAAGTTCAGGAAAGTAAGCCGTGTTTAGATTTATGAGTTTCCAAAGTTCCCTCAATATTGCTATCGTGTTTAAAAGTGTGCATGCGGTAGTTGACCAACTAAAAGCAGTGGCGTGTGCATATAGTTGATTCCCAATGTTAAGGCAGGACATGCTCTGACTTGATTACGAATAAACCAACACACTCAAACGGACTTTGGGTATATGTGAATGCTTTCCCGGGCACTTTTTTGTAATTCTGTCCCAAAGGGCATGTTTTCTTAAAGTATATCCTGCTATGAAAAAACATGGATGACATTTCTTTTTGATATACTGTCACATGTACAGGCGTAACAAGCAAATCATATCTGTATGATATACGATCGTACACACAAAGGCAACAACGTTAAATAGTTACTAAATAGTATGAAGGTTCACACTCGGTCAGAAAGCCTCAAAAAAGTACACTTATCAATATGTCTAAGATGCCATGATGATTCCTTTCGATACTTTGGATATGCAGTCTATGAGAGAAAACTTTTTTTATAAAGAATTGACCTTCAAACGACCTTGAACAATGAAAAAACATTGGCTGATCACATGGGTGTCCACACTAGAGGGTTTGTACGTCCTCCTGTTTTGTTCAGCAGGTAGTGTGCACTCATCAAGACCCGCATGGCGGGTCACTATAACATACCATGTACACGTATCACAGTGGAAAATACAAGGCCAGCTAAATAGGGCATGGCCCTGTAACTAACTCAACCTGCGTGAACCTGCGTGGTTATGTCGTTGTGCATGTGAGAATACATATATACGTTCATTTGTATTCAGGTAGGCTTGTTCGAAAGGTAGCACATTTTCCATATTATCAGGATAGTACGGATTGTACGGACAGCTTGCCGCAACTACAATACACTAGCCATTACCAGCAACTGTGGAGGAGGGGGAAAACACTTTGGTGAGTCGGAGCAAAGTGGTTGACGGAGATTCAGTTTTTAGTCCTCACAAACAAAGTGTGTACACCTGGTGCTCTCAATCAGTACCCGCCCACTGATGTCACAACTGGAGCAAGTCATCTTTATGCATGTATACTGGTATATATTGATCATTGAATGTCAGATATGCAATAAGTCCAACATATGTTGCCAGTTGTACATTGAGAAGGGACCCATAGGTGATTCGGTCCTCTCAAGATATCACGTTAATTAATTTGAAATATATTGAAGAGCTTCAAATGATCTATTAGGTTTTGCTCTGTGTTAGCAGTTTTTTGTGACTTAGGAGGGTGGAAATATAAAGCCATATGAGGTCATTGTGCTTTTAACATTTCTTTTGATAATCGTCAATGTTAGGTCTCCAATATTAACCCCGTATTGGGGTCATACCAATGCTTTTCACAACGTTCATTGATAGGACCCCAGTATTGTATAGTATTGTATGTATTGTATGTTTTATTGACTGTGCTAAGATTGCACAAAATCACACATATACAAAATCATAAAGAACATAAGATAAACAAAGACAAATAAATAATAATAAGACAGAACCAAAAATGTTCGCCTCTCAGGAAACGTTAAGGCAGGAAAATAAACATTATCTCCATATTGTCAAGACTGACGAAAAATGTAATATGTTCGCTACCGTAATATGTACAAAGAGCGGACTCCCAAACATAAATAGGAAATTAAGCACCTGGCCAAGACCAGCGAAAGTGCCCTGACGTAGGGGGAGTATTATAAAAATATATATACAGAGGTACTTCCCTCCGTCGGGGAGAGAATTACGTGTATCAAATTAACTTCATTATACTTATACTACTTCCAGTGTGTTACCTTTCGAACACAATGGCAACCATTGTTGGGCATACCATAGCCTAGATTTCTAGACTGTTATATGTATTTTCTGTTAGCACCAAATATTCTAGGTGGCCATAGTGGTCCATTTAGTTTACACTTATCTCACCAGGATTCAGTTTGATTATAACCCTAAAATCTATAGAGATCTGAGGATCAGGTGGTGCCATCTATCGACCATACCTGGTACTACATAACACTGCTTGGTCAGCACAGAAGGGAATGTCAACTCTTTAGGGACTAGGAACCTAGTCTAGGCATACCAAAGCAAGATAGGGCTTTCGAAATGGCGGCCACGTCTGCTTGCAACATCTCTAGATATTAGTTCTAGAGTTTAAAACACTATTTGCGCAATATAATCTACAACATGTTGTATATCTGGAAGATAAAATGGCAGGAAGTAATCAATGTGGACTTAGGTTTGTGACTCGCGAGTTCAAATTACGTATCTGTATTTCGCGTCCTCCTTAACTTTTTGAGAAGAGTATTTGAATGGGTATATTATTTGTTCCCCGCAGAGGATGAGCTCAGCAGAAGCCGCTTTCGGAGTGGCTATCTTCGGCCTGGGCCAGATCGGGCGGGTCCACCTGAAGAGCCTGCTAGCTGCCCCTGAGGCCGTCAGCGTGCGCTTCGTGGTGGAGGCCGACACCACCACGGCCGAGAAATACCTGCAGCAGCTAAACCTACCCTCCGCGGGCATACAGGTCATACACATAGAATCCGCGCAGTCCATCTTCTCAGATAACAGGTATGGCTTTTATTGTTTCTATCATTATTATTATTATTATTATTATTATTATTATTAGTAGTAGTAGTAGTAGTAGTAGTAGTAGTAGTAGTAGTAGTAGTAGTAGTAGTAGAAGTAGTAGTAGTAGTAGTAGTAGTAGTAGTAGTAGTAGTAGTAGTAGTAGTAGTAGTAGTAGTTGTAGTGGTAGTAGTAGTACTACTACTGCTGCTGCTGCTACTACTTCTACTACTACTACTACTACTACTACTACTACTACTTCTACTACTACTACTACTACTACTACTACTACTACTACTACTACTACTACTACTACTACTACTACTACTATCATCATCATCATCATCATCATCATAATCATCATCATCATCATCATCATCATTATTATTATTACTATTTTTACTTCCTCAATATTAGCCAATGGAATAATTCCGTTCATCCTAAGTCACCTGGAGATAATACAACATATTGCCATTGATAGGACATGCCCTGCTCCGTTTGCCTTAACTGGCTGCGTACGCCATTATGGAGCAATGAAGAATGCCTTGATAAACTTTCCCCTATATGCCTTTAGGATCACCCTAAATCTTTCCCTGCCTCGTCATTTGGAATGTTTTACGAGGAAATTTTCATTAACCCGTTCATCCCTAAATATGTCCTTTTTAAGTGTTGTATGAACGCCTTGTTAATTTCGTTGAGTAACGTAAAAAGAAGCACAAATGGGTAGCGACTACTCAGTTACTAGAGAGTAGACAAGAAAACAGAAGCTCATTGCAGTGTGTATTAACCTCTGTAATACACTAGAATATAGTATATCACGACCACTTTGCACAAAACACGATATCTTCTATACACATCAATAGATCCATGGCTGTCTACTATTTCAGTGTGAAGGCCGTGTTTATCTGCACACCAGTCGGGACCCATGCAGCACTCATCACCAAGGCGCTCAACGCAGGTCAGTCAGTAGGCGGAATACATACACGCCATTCTCTATGACGTATTTCTTTAAGTATGGAATCAAATGCATATCAGCTTACCCCGTTGCACGGTTTCCGATAAAATCCCCACCGTTTCATAACAATGGTGTCGTGTCGTATTAAAAATTAACGATATGCTGTGCATTAAAATCTTACGAGTTTCGAATCTCGCTGTATCCCCCAAGCGGGTTGGCCTGGTCGCTATACAAATGTGGGGCATTGTGGCATGGCTGTCTATGGTTCTTCTGCAACTAAAAGATCCCTTGGAAACTATTCGAAAAGAGTAGGAAATTTCTTCCCCGGTTCCGGGTTTCTATCTCGTCGCGATATGACCTAAGCTGTTGAAAGCGACGTAAAACCAATTCCTTCTTTCCTTCCTTCCTTACGAGTTAAATCAATATTTCTCACCTAAAGTACATTGTTGTATGTTTCGAGTAGACTTCTAATAGTTGAATAGTAAAACTGCTCCCTCTCTATAAATATAATTACTTTAATCAAATTTTCGTTTCCATTGATAGAAAACGATCGATTGATTACAACCAGCAATGTTACCGTTGATTTTGCGGGTATCCAAACTTGTATAAAAAAAGTTGGAGGCAGAGACAATCAGTTCGGGAGCACAGCATATTTAGTGTCACAAATGGTTCACAACAGTTTCAACAGTTGGCATTGTACTATTAGTAAAATACCTATAATTGAGACCTCGATTACTATTACCGAAAATCAATAAAATGCTTTGGTTCACAGGGTCAACGAAATCTGCATTAAATGGGAATATATAAAAGGCTCTTGATAGTGACCATGCTGTTCAATAATTTGCCGAGCTTAACAGTGCTTGATGGTTGTGATCCGTCGCACGTTTTGAAGCCTCTGTCGCCCGCTGAAGCGATAATGCGACAGTTACATATTTCCCCTCAGATCTATAGCCAGCGTTCACATTTTAGGTATGGCTGTCTTCTGCGAAAACCCTTGACCGATGACGTAGATAGTGCCAGACGTCTTTACCAACTCGCTGAGGACAGGGACTTCCGCTGCATTGCGGCTTACAGAGGTACGCATGCGCACCACGTGTGTGAGGGAATATGACGTAAATGTGCGGGCATCTACGACGATCGCTGTGACAAAAAGCCAATCGAGCGATTGTATCTTGGTACTGTCGATTCAGAATCCAAACGAACCCACAAACGAACAATTAGTTCAATGAATAATTTTCAAACGTGCTTAGTATTAAGTAGTACATTATATATGGGAAAACCAGCTGAAGTGGACCAACCATCAATTTTTGCTAGTTATTTAATTGAATAAAAGTGTTCAAATATAACTTTATCAAAATCGCAAATAGTTTAGAATTTATCTATCTAAAGAAAGATTGTTTATTTCACCATTTTGCGAAATCCATACACTTGACGCGTCTTGGATGACTTACTACTTTGTTTTATAGCTGCTCATACATATCAATTGACCAATATTCTGCACTTGTCATTTGTCGACCGGTATTGGGCCACATTTCGAAAATCATCCATTTTGACTCTACCTCGATAGAATATCCATTTGCACATAGGTAGCTGTATAATACATTTATCTTTGTATTAAGTAGTTGATAATTGCTCTTATGTCATACTTCGTTGGGGAAATGTTAGAGCTGGTGCTTATTCTCAATTCAAGGCCGAAACTAAATGACTGGAAAAGATACTGCAGGGAACTACAGACTTCTGGAAATGTGTTTTTTGATCTTGACGAGAAAGAGTATTTGTTGAAATAGTAATCGCAAAATAAACTGAAATACGAAGACGCCGCTCTATGCCTTCACCACTGAGCTACTGATACGTTTCACTGTTTTTCAGGTGTTTTGACCCTCAGCTGCGATCTCTCTGTGAACTGATGATACGTGTCACTGTTTTTCAGGTGTTTTGACCCTCAGCTGGGGTCTCTCTATGAACTGGTGATACGTGTCACTGTTTTTCAGGTGTTTTGACCCTCAGCTGGGGTCTCTCTATGAACTGGTGATACGTGTCACTGTTTTTCAGGTGTTTTGACCCTAAGCTGCGGTCTCTCTATGAACTGGTGATGCGTTTCACTGTTTTTCAGGTGTTTTGATCCTCAGCTGCGGTCTCTCTATGAACTGATGACACGTTTCACTGTTTTCAGATGTTTTGACCCTCAGCTGCGGTCTCTCTATGAACTGATGAGACGTTTCACTGTTTTTCAGGCGTTTTGACCCTCAGCTGCGGTCTCTCTATGAACTGATGAGACGTTTCATTGTTTTTCAGGTGTTTTGATCCTCAGCTGCGGTCTCTCTATGAACTGATGATACGTTTCACTGTTTTTCAGGTGTTTTGACCCTCAGCTGCGGTCTCTCTATGAACTGATGAGACGTTTCACTGTTTTTCAGGTGTTTTGATCCTCAGCTGCGGTCTCTCTATGAACTGATGACACGTTTCACTGTTTTCAGATGTTTTGACCCTCAGCTGCGGTCTCTCTATGAACTGATGAGACGTTTCACTGTTTTTCAGGTGTTTTGATCCTCAGCTGCGGTCTCTCTATGAACTGATGACACGTTTCACTGTTTTTCAGGTGTTTTGACCCTCAGCTGCGGTCTCTCTATGAACTGATGAGACGTTTCACTGTTTTTCAGGTGTTTTGATCCTCAGCTGCGGTCTCTCTATGAACTGATGATACGTTTCATTGTTTTTCAGGTGTTTGACCCTCAGCTGCGGTCCCTCTATGAACTGATGATACGTTTCACTGTTTTTCAGGTGTTTTGACCCTCAGCTGCGGTCTCTCTATGAACTGATGAAACGTTTCACTGTTTTTCAGGTGTTTTGATCCTCAGCTGCGGTCTCTCTATGAACTGATGATACGTTTCACTGTTTTTCAGGTGTTTTGACCCTCAGCTGCGGTCTCTCTATGAACTGATGAAACGTTTCACTGTTTTTCAGGTGTTTTGATCCTCAGCTGCGGTCTCTCTATGAACTGATGATACGTTTCACTGTTTTTCAGGTGTTTTGACCCTAAGCTGCGGTCTCTCTATGAACTGGTGATGCGTTTCACTGTTTTTCAGGTGTTTTGACCCTCAGCTGGGGTCTCTCTATGAACTGATGACACGTTTCACTGTTTTTCAGGTGTTTTGACCCTCAGCTGCGGTCTCTCTATGAACTGATGATACGTTTCACTGTTTTTCAGGTGTTTTGACCCTCAGCTGCGGTCTCTCTATGAACTGATGACACGTTCCACTGTTTTTCAGGTGTTTTTACCCTCAGCTGCGGTCTCTCTATGAAATGATGATACGTTTCACTGTTTTCAGGTGTTTTGACCCTCAGCTGCGGTCTCTCTATGAACTGATGATGCGTTTCCCTGTTTTTCAGGTGTTTTGATCCTCAGCTGCGGTCTCTCTATGAACTGATGATACGTTTCACTGTTTTTCAGGTGTTTTGACCCTCAGCTGCGGTCTCTCTATGAACTGATGATACGTTTCACTGTTTTTCAGGTGTTTTGACCCTCAGCTGCGGTCTCTCTATGAACTGATGAAACGTTTCACTGTTTTTCAGGTGTTTTGACCCTCAGCTGCGGTCTCTCTATGAACTGATGATACGTTTCACTGTTTTTCAGGTGTTTTGACCCTCAGCTGCGGTCTCTCTATGAACTGGTGATACGTGTCACTGTTTTTCAGGTGTTTTGACCCTCAGCTGGGGTCTCTCTATGAACTGGTGATACGTGTCACTGTTTTTCAGGTGTTTTGACCCTCAGCTGGGGTCTCTCTATGAACTGGTGATACGTGTCACTGTTTTTCAGGTGTTTTGACCCTAAGCTGCGGTCTCTCTATGAACTGGTGATGCGTTTCACTGTTTTTCAGGTGTTTTGACCCTCAGCTGCGGTCTCTCTATGAACTGATGAGACGTTTCATTGTTTTTCAGGTGTTTTGATCCTCAGCTGCGGTCTCTCTATGAACTGATGATACGTTTCACTGTTTTTCAGGTGTTTTGACCCTCAGCTGCGGTCTCTCTATGAACTGATGGGACGTTTCACTGTTTTTCAGGTGTTTTGATCCTCAGCTGCGGTCTCTCTATGAACTGATGATACGTTTCACTGTTTTTCAGGTGTTTTGACCCTCAGCTGCGGTCTCTCTATGAACTGATGAGACGTTTCACTGTTTTTCAGGTGTTTTGATCCTCAGCTGCGGTCTCTCTATGAACTGATGATACGTTTCATTGTTTTTCAGGTGTTTGACCCTCAGCTGCGGTCCCTCTATGAACTGATGAGACGTTTCACTGTTTTTCAGGTGTTTTGACCCTCAGCTGCGGTCTCTCTATGAACTGATGAAACGTTTCACTGTTTTTCAGGTGTTTTGATCCTCAGCTGCGGTCTCTCTATGAACTGATGATACGTTTCACTGTTTTTCAGGTGTTTTGACCCTCAGCTGTGGTCTCTCTATGAACTGATGAAACGTTTCACTGTTTTTCAGGTGTTTTGACCCTCAGCTGCGGTCTCTCTATGAACTGATGAGACGTTTCACTGTTTTTCAGGTGTTTTGACCCTCAGCTGCGGTCTCTCTATGAACTGATGACACGTTTCACTGTTTTTCAGGTGTTTTGACCCACAGCTGCGGTCCCTCTATGAACTGATGATACGTTTCACTGTTTTTCAGGTGATTTTACCCTCAGCTGCGGTCTCTCTATGAACTGATGATACGTTTCAATGTTTTTCAGGTGTTTTGACCCTCAGCTGCGGTCTCTCTATGAACTGATGACACGTTTCACTGTTTTCAGGTGTTTTGATCCTCAGCTGCGGTCTCTCTATGAACTGATGATACGTTTCACTGTTTTTCAGGTGTTTTGACCCTCAGCTGCGGTCTCTCTATGAACTGATGATACGTTTCACTGGTTTTCAGGCGTTTTGATCCTCAGCTGCGGTCTCTCTATGAACTGATGACACGTTTCACTGTTTTCAGGTGTTTTGACCCTCATCTGCGGTCTCTCTATGAACTGATGAGACGTTTCACTGTTTTTCAGGTGTTTTGAGCCTCAGCTGCGGTCTCTCTATGAACTGATGACACGTTTCACTGTTTTTCAGGTGTTTTGATCCTCAGCTGCGGTCTCTCTATGAATTGATGACACGTTTCACTGTTTTTCAGGTGTTTTGAGCCTCAGCTGCGGTCTCTCTATGAACTGGTGATACGTTTCACTGTTTTTCAGGTGTTTTGACCCTCAGCTGCGGTCT